>JANAVB010011927.1:0-108874 GCA_029216955.1 Iris pallida | reverse complement strand
ACACAACCTACCAGTTGGACTACTTAAACTTGGGAGTTGTTTGTTTGCAACTTTGCATGTGTAGTGCTGCTGTAACATTATATAGTTCAAGTATTTATAGCATTTCCAGAGTCTGCTTCGTTGTAAGTACTGCAAACAATGCAACAACAGCTGCGAGACCTCCACCAGAATGGTCGCGACACGGCTTACAGCAACATTTTGTCACGCCATTCTTCTCATCTCTTAATTCCATGTCGCAAAGTACCAACCAAACAACTTCGTGACAAAACCGAAACTTAAAAGCAAGAATTCTAATTGCAGCATTCCAAAGTTAGTCCCAGCATCAAGACCAAGTCAGTCAATCGTTCAATTGATAACCTCTTTCTCCGCTACCGACACTTGAAATTATCTCGAGTGTCGTCGGCCACACCGAGCTAGCTAACAATTGCGGATCAGCTAGATCAAGAATCAAATTATCAAACTGGAAGTGGAAACACTTCTAGTTTCTTTCTCGCACTCTAATTTTGACAACAAAAAATAGATAACGATGGACTAAAGCACAAACTACCACACTATCATGTGTGGAAATCATCGGCCACTGCTTGAATTGCTACGAGAAAGTAGAATAACGAATAATTTCTTCAAGTAAGCAGTAGAAATTTGGGAACCCTAACCTTCGCTTCGTAGAGGCGAGGGCCGTGGTAGGCGAGGACCTTCTCGCCCTCGGAGAAGCCGACGGCGAAGGGGGAATCCGACGCCGAAGGGACGCCGGCTCCGGCGGCGAAGACGCCGTCGTTGGCGGTCTCCTCCTTGATTTTGGAATCTCCGCCTCCGGTGTTCGAACTCCCCATTCTTTCTTTCTGTCCGTTCTCTCTTTTCCCTCTCTTCTCGTTCACGAAAAATCTTGGTATGTGCTTTATAAATGGGCTCGAGCTCAAGCGGTGAATGGGCTTGAGCTCATAAGGCTAGCCCATGTATTCAAAAAAGTGGCTAGTATTTAAAAAAAAAAAAACTTTTATAGTTCCTAATATTGGTTATTGGAATTTTAAATGAATTATTTGTAAAACTAAACACAGGTTTTAGAAGCACAAATTCCAGAGAAACTCATGAATTTCGATTTTTTTTAAACTCATCAACAACTGTTGGATTACATGTATCTTATCTCTGATTTTTTTTTAAGAGCCTAAACATAAAAAATCAAGAGACTAAATAGATAAATAAGTTCACGTGTTATAACCACATTGCTAGGTTATATTTTGAGTTCCTATATTGAGTTTATGTAGTCAAACTGTTTTAGAAACTTTGGTTCTTTAACTGGTAGATGTAGGACCTCTGAGACATCCAAGTGTATCCTAAGGTCATCTCCAATTGGAATTTCTAAAATTGAATTTCTATCCTACTCGGCATTGCACATACAAAAAAAAAAACTCTTCAATAGTTTTCCATTTTTATTTTATATGACGAAAAATAATAAAAATGATCAATTTAATGATGTATAACCCAATATTAGTTGTTATGAGAGATGTATAATTTCTATGGGAGTTTCTACGTGTTGAAACTTCTATAGAAATTCTCCATCATATATTACCACCACATATGATGGAAATTGAAATAGAAATCATGGTTGTGAAAAAAAATTCTATAAAGAATTTCTAACATATAAATATGGGAGATAGAAATCCCCATTGGAAATGGGCTAAGGACGCCATATTTAAATCTTACAAATTATTACTCGAAAAATATAGATAAAAGGGACATTAATAAAATTATTACTCGATCATTGGAGAAATATAGATAGGAATAGGAGGGACACAATTAAATTATTGCTCAATATTTTTTTTTGAGTCGGTGTTTTTTTACTGGACAGGACAATCAGTGGGAGAACAATCTTTTCCGTGTTCCATTAACAAGAAATTTAATTTTAACCACACAAAGTCTTACAAATTAGAAATAACATCCACATCAACTGGAGCTGTTGTTTTCTGTGTGACGACACTATTAATTTTTTTTTTTTCCTTGGAAGTTGGAAGCTCATCATGCCAAGAAAAAGAACGAAGTACCAGCAAACCAAACACATGGGTGACCAATAATTCTTCCAGATCACTTGTAATACCAATATCGATATCACATATAATGATATAAGAAACAATAAACACGTACGGTGAAATTAATCGTAACAAGTTGCACAATTGATTTTCCTTAGTTACAGCTGGAACAAACAGAAGTACTCGACAAATGGAGAGAATCACAACGTAGTCTCAATTTCTTCACGCGTCGAGCTGGCTTCCTGCGACATCGATCACGAACCGGTACCGGACATCGTTGCGCTCGAGCCTCTCAAGCGCTTCGTTCACCCCCTCCATCTTCACCATCTCGATCATGGAGGTCAGCCCCCTCTTCTCGCAGAACTCCAACATCTCCTGCGTCTCCTCGATGCTCCCTATGAAGCTCCCCGATATCGTCTTCCTTCCTACGTACGCAACAAACAAGGTACGTACGTTAGTTGATACAAAAGTGGCATAGATGGGTGAAAACGAGTACGAGACAAACTACAAGCTCACCTAACATGACCATGGGGGAGACGAACTGCAAAGGCTGGTTAATGACCCCCATCAATATGAGCTTCCCGTGCACCTTCAACAGAGACAGGTAAGGCTCCAGCGGATGGAACACCGGCACCGTGTCGATAATGTAGTCCAGACTGTCTAACGCTCCGGCCATCGCCTCCCTGTCGCCGCTCACCAGGTACGCGTCCGCCCCCAGGTGTTCCATCGCCTCCGTCCTCTTCTTGTCCGAGGAGCTGATCACCGTGACGTGGTGGCCCATCGCCTTGGCGATCTTGACCCCCATGTGCCCCACGCCCCCCAGGCCGAGGATGCCGCCCCTGAGGCCGCTCTCCGCGAGCCCGAAGTGCTTCAGCGGGCTGTACACTGTCACTCCGGCGCACAGGAGAGGGGCTGCTTGCTCTGGGGCTAGGCCGGCTGGAATCTTCACCACGAACCTACGTACGCACCGAAATTGTATGGTGTCATGTATAATTAATGAACAAAATTGAAGGCAACAAAACGGATCAACCGAACTCAGCTGACTCTTGTGGTCAACAAAAAGAGGTATAAATAATCTCCTGGACTAGGCAGACGGTCTCGAAATCAAACCACGGAAGAGATATGTGGGTGCAGTGTTTGTGAAAATTGAGAACGGGGTATCTAAATGACATACAACACAACGTGTACAAAGTCTCGTGCATTAATCGGAATCTTACTTGTGATCTACAATCATAGCAGAGGCGAACCCTCCCTGAGTCGGATTGCCGTCTGTGTAGACGTCGTTGTAGGACCAGATCCGCTTGTTGCAGTACTGCTCGATGTTCGACTTGCACGGACCGCACTCCCTGCAGCTGCCCACGATGCAGCCGGCACCTACAGTCTCCCCCACCGTGAACCTCTTCACTTCACTTCCTACTTCCACCACCTCTCCAACTACCTCATGCCTACATATTAGCACAAAAACTCCGAAAAATATCAATCTATTCTGCAAAACACGGAAAATGGTATACATATCTATATCGTGTCCCTACTCGTGCAACATATGCGACTATATTAATGTAGCTTTTAAAAAATATCTACATTTCGTATCCGTATCGTGTCGGTGTTTGTGTAATGTGGCTATATACGTACGTACCCAGGGACCATGGGGTAGTTTGACATGCCGAGGTGGTTCTTGGTCTGATGTATGTCCGTGTGGCAGATGCCACAGTAGAGAACCTTGATCACGACATCTTCTGGCCCAGTGTTCCTGTTCAGAGTTGTGGTTGGTTTAATACCAAATCAAACAATTACAAACATATAATTAACGGCAGTGCTACGTCGTCCCTAGATTTGAACTGCCGTCCTGTAGGCCTGCGGGCCACGTGTCATCTTTCCATTAATCGGCACATGGACACGCGTACGGTCACCCCCACACACGGGCAAAAAAAATAATAATTTCGGTATAATTAGTGTCATTCTAGGAGTGACACGCAAACCAACCTTAGGGTGTAGGTGTATGGTGAGAGAACTCCGGAAGCATCCCTCGCTGCCCAACCGGTGACGGTCTTCTCGGAACCGATGCCCATGATCTCTAGCTAGATAGACCTGATCTTGATATTTCTTTTCAAGAAGATGAAGGTGAAGTAAAAACTTTTGAGTTGTGGGGAATGAGTACTATTACCTCTAGTTTTTGGGATGTATATATATATATATATGTAGAGGACTGATGATGATGACAAAGAGAGTATATATTTGTGTGGTGATGGTGATCATAGGAAAGTAGTTTTATATAGTTGGTGGAGATTGGTGGGAAGTGCGGTAGGTGAGGAGGATGACAAATTAGCACTACCGACCGGGCCCAACTTCTCAACTACGCCTTAGCTTTGAAGGTTTTAATTGGTGCAGTAACATAGGAGTCGATGGCGTTGGCAGTACGTATTTTTTCATGTAAAAAGTTAATTGTGTTTGGGTTGTGCTTTTTAGTCTTTGTGGATATTACGATTGTGTACAAGTTGTCCGTTTTATTTTGGTCCTAGAAAATTTCTTCTGATTTGAGAACGATTGTTATTTTTTCATAGCCACTCTTGATTTTTTTTTTTTTAATTTTAAGATATGCTGAGGAGATTTCAACAATTGTTGGAACTGTGTATTAGTCCTAACAAGATTTAATCAATCAATTGATTGAATTGTGTATTAGTCCTAAAAATAAGGCTAAAAATACTTCGATAGCTAGTTCTTTTAGAAAGAGTCATTTTTTTCGTTCTTGATTTTCACAGGACTACTACTTATAATATAAAAATAAAGACTAAAACCTAAAAGGAAGAAGAAGAAAAAACATGCATGGGAAATTAGTTTAGGATGAATCTAAAGATGATGGAAGAAGTCTTAAAATTGGTCATTAAAGAAGCGACGAAAGATCCACGCACGACACGAGAGAGTTTTGAAATTATGGTCTGCACTGGCCTGCTGCCGTATTGAAACGGCAAGGGAGAACTCAAGCATCTTGGCCAATATTGCACAAACACCAACTGTTCTAATCTTTGTCTTGGCCGTGGCGCCAGTGCCGGCCGGTGCGTGCCAAACACGCGCAGCCAACGCGGATGGTGCGTACAAAAACATTAGTGTCAGAGTTACAATCAAATAGAGTAGTAATCATTTACAACCGTCACGTAGCGGTTATCAAGATTTTTTTTTCTTTTTTTAAATGCAACACGTGCGGGTTCAGTTAAATCGCGTGTCTTTTCGTACACAATTTTTAGCCGGTCGTCATGTCATTTCGGACTTTTCGTACGGATGTTGTCCATACTGGATTTTTCATCATCGTCCTACACGCACGTCTCGCGCACATCCGTGTGCTCCAGAGCTTCACGGGACGGCCGACGTCTTTCGACGCCGGCATCTCAATGCCTCGCTTCGCCCCCGACGTCTTCACGACGCCTACGACAGCCGATGCCGTCCAGCCACCCGTTTTATACTCACGACGTCCATACGGCGCCGCACGACGGGCCGCATGGTTGGCCGTCGTTTATACCCATGGTAGAATGGTGCCGGTCCTCGACCGTCTGCGCGGTGTCCTAGCCGTTGAGTTTTCATGGACGAACGTCTCATTCTGTTCCACGTCAGCTCAGATCGTGGTTGTTTGTCAAGGTCTCCCTCTTCTCTTCTATTTCACATTGAAAAAAGAAACTAATTGGCAACCGTCACATGACAATTGTAAAAATTTATAATTTTATTTTGTTGTAATCCTAGCGTCCGTCGTCATCCCCTACTACTCGGAGGACCTTAGTGTTAGAATATGTGATCATTTGAGTATTAAGCATTTGTTAGAAACTGCCCTTGAAATCTCATCTACTTCATCTACCTCTTGGTCACTATCATCTGACTTTCTGGCATTCGCATATAGGAATGGATGAACTGGCTCCATTAATTAACATACTTGGAAACTAATTTATGGAACTTGATTTGTAAATTTAAGATTAGAAACAGGCTTAATTAGCTTTAATTAGCAATTGGTTTAATTGTGTACGTCAGTTCCTTACTATACAATTCCAAAAAATGTGTACTCAATTTTCTTTCTTATATATATTTGGGGATGCTAAAAATGTGTACTCAATTTTCTTTCATATATATATTTGGGGAAGCTTCTCTTGGTGTCTCCCTTCCATATATATATACAAGCATGTTTAGAAAAAAATGTTATAGGTTTATACAATCTCGTATTGTCTGGTGCAACCTACTTAAATAAGAGAAAATGTATGAGATGTTCGCAGGCCAAATATCTTATACATCTTCTCATATTTGTATGGATTGCACGTGACAACACGAAATATTGACAGTAGCATATTCAATTTAACAAAAGAAACACGTTAAATGAAATCACAAGAGAAACCAAAGAGATATAATTCTCATATAACCTAAAACTTTTAGCACATGGTATGTCTAATTAGTTGTAATTAGTTGTGTCGGCCAAACCCGCAAAAAAAAAAAAAAAAAAATTGAGATGTACTAGAATATTGATTTTTCATCCCTCGACAAGCCCTATTGTTGCATACAAAGAGATGAGACACAAATGACTACTCAATTTGGATTAACTGTAGATTGTTTTGATAATTTATGCACTTAAGTTTGACTAAATCGGCTTAGTCCCCTGAGTCCTTCAGATGTTGTACTAGTATACCTCGCTATTGATTAGGGCCATATGTCAAAGAGAATCTATACTAATATAATAGTAAAAAAAAGTTGTTTTTTACTCTCAATTTTTTTGGGGATAATTAGCCTTTAGACCATAAATTTTATACCAATGTAGAGTTTAAACCCTAACATGTTCAATGCACCTAAATTTTTATTTTTGGATTACTTTTTCCTTTATACCCTCATTTTCAACCTGGATTGGTTGTTGCACTTGTACTCATGTTGAGGATAAAATGTGAAAAAAGAAGCAAAATATAAAAATATAGGGTCTAAACTTTCCAATTGGATATGACATGACTTAAACTCTAAACTGGTATAAAATTCAGGGTCTAAACTCTAATTAATTTTTTTTTTCTTTCAAGAATACCCTAACCTATGTTTACTCGTTAAAATTGTTTATTAAATTTACAGAAAATTTTATAGGAATACTATAGTTTAGAATAATTGCATAGGAATGAAAAAGTTATACGAAATAGCAGAAGGAAGGACGGGGCGCCGACATAGGTGGCGCACTCTAAAAAATCAGAAATATGCCAACTCAATTGACGTATTCCCTGCACCAACTCTATTGGCACTCCATAACTTTTGTTTGTCGAAGAGTTTTGTATTTAACTCTATGATATATAGACATGAAAATTGAAATTTTTTAAGAAGCCTACTGGTGGGGGCGTATATAATCACAAAATCAATACAATATCATTACCATGTTCCCGTTTGTCATTTATGCATGTTATTTTTTAACTTACTTTTGTGTCATTCACTAATCAAGACCTAATGCTCTTAAAGAAATCGTTCAAACGTACTATTTTTAATACGGGCACATGAGATTACTGTTTTACGAGTTTTATTATCGTTTTGATGTAGCAGGATGAATAAGAAACACAAATGATATGAACAGTACAGAAATGGTTACGGGACATTATAGTTTTTGGCTATTCTGTGCATATCCGAAATTGTCAATTTTTTGACAATTCTGAAAAAATAAATCTGCCAAAATTTTGGCAGTCTTGTACTTATTTTGGACTACCAAAATTTTGTCATTCCATATAAAATTAGGAACTGAAATTTTTTTGACAGTTATAAAATAGTCCTAGGTATATGCAGAACAACGCTGCTATTTTGACTGTCCGTAGGACTGGCCCGCGCTGACCCGTCCCCACGTGACAGGCGTCCATTGGCTCCCCCGTATGGATGGGCCCAAGTTTGGGGGGGGTGGGGGGGTGGGGGGGGGGGGGGGGGGGGGGGAGGGGGCAATGAAGCGGTACTCAATACATCCAACAGTGGTATAATTTGCACTTCATCTGTATCGAAAGTCTAACAGTTGTCCCTATCTAGAGCTGCAAACGAGCCGAGCCGAGCTTTTATAAGCTTGAGCTTGGCTTGACTAGAATTATTCGAGTTCGAGTTCGAGCTTGATAAGTTTTTTATTTTGAAGCTTGAGCTTGGCTCAAGCTTGTTTATATTAAGCTTGAGCTCGGCTTAGCTTGAGCTTGAGCTTGGCTTGATTAGGAAACTTGAGTCAACCTTGATAAATAAGCTCGATAAGTTTGAAATCGAGCTTGTGGCTCAACTTGATTTCAAGCTCATTAAGCTTGATTTCAAGCTAGTTAGGTTTGAATTCAAGTTTCTGAAATATTAACAATTTATTTATAAAAATTTAATTAAAAAAGTTCCTTAATATCACTTATTAAGGATAAATATATAATACACACAACCATATTGTTATACAAATATATATATTAGAATTCAACAATGAACAAACGAGCTAGCTCGCAAGCTCATAAACGAGCCAGCTCGCGAGCTCAATCGAGCCGAGTACTTCTAAGCTTGTGCTTGGCTCGTTTATTAAACGAGCTCAAAAATAAAGCTTAAGCTCAGCTTGTTTACTAGACGGACCGAGCTCAAACGAGCTTTTATTGAGCCGAGCTTCGAGCAGCTCGCAAACGGCTTGGCTCATTTGCAGCCCTATCCCTATACTTCTCTTCAGGCTTTTTTTTTTTTCCATCTCCATCAATGTCAATTCAGCAAGTTGGAGGTCTGATAATAAAGTGTATCGTACACTAAGATCGATGAACATTTTGCTCACCAAAAATTATTCCTTACAATCGGGTCTTGAGCAAGACGTGTGACCTAGACCACGACCTCCACCGAGTTCTCAGCCCACGGTGAGAATGGTTGTTCGCTTTTCTCAAATGGTGAAAAAGCAAACTATTATTTGTTCTTTCCAAATATATATATATATATATATATATATATATATATATATATATATATTTTTTTTTTTTTTTTTTCTATCCCTAAAATTCCAAAATTATCTATCCCTTGATTAGGACCTATTTTCTATAATTATGAACACCTATATTATAACGTTTATTTGACACAATACTATAATCCAATATAATAAAATAATATTATCTAGTAATAACCTTAATAATATTGATAATAAAATAATAATATTTCAAAATTTCGGAAATGGGAGCTATAAATCTACCCACCTTAAAAATAATTTCTTTCTCGAAATTCTAACTCATAAACATGCCTAAAATTCAAAATAAAAAAAAATAGAATAACCTAAAATTCATAAATATACCCCCTCCCCCTCCCCCCCCCCCCCCCCCCCCTCCCCCTCCCCCCACATACATTATTGTTGAGATTAACCTACATCCGACTAGTTAATTTTATTTTAAGTCCGAATACTCTGTCTGTTTGGCAATTATAAGAATAATGGTTATGAGATTTTTTAGAGTACCGATTATGAACAATTATAAGGAGTCCGACTTTAGATAGTTTTTAAGTAGCGGATTTTAAAACAGTCCAATCAATGCTTGGTAATTTACTAACGAGCAATTCTGAAAAAAAATTACACGAATAAAATTAAATAGGAAAGAATATTAGTAGTTACAATTATATAATTTTTGTGAGAATATAAATAAAATAAAATAATAAATTCCTCAAAATTTATCGATTTGGGGTGTTTATAAAGCTATCCAAAATTATATTATACCTATTTTTTTTTAGGTTTTTCAGCCGATCAAAATTAGTGTCTCAAAAAAATTTAACAAACAGAAATTTTCATAAACGATCGGTTTAAAAACACCAAAGAATAGGTAAAAATACTGTTATCAAGCAGCCCTATATCATGAACATTATAGTAAAAGTGACATGTATAAGTATACCAAGTATACCATATCAATGAAGTAGCATGCTCATGCATACCTAACCATCACAGGAGGATGATAGTCGTCCCTAGCTAGATATGTCAAGGTTAGGTGAACTTTGTTTCTTGACGCATTCATCTTCGGCCCCAATTAAACCTTTCTTTGGACCCATCTTGAAAGAAACGCCGGATTCCTGAGAAAACCTATCTTGAAATAGATGTGGATTCCTTCGAGTGAGTATGCTGTCCATTTGTTGTTTGGTACATGAATAGATGTCTCTCACCACCAACTCTATCCCTAATTGAATTAAGCAATTATGCTCTTAATAATCTGATCCTCTCTCTCTCTCTCTCTAAATTTCATATTATAAGCAAGAGCGGAATCAGAAACCAGAACTTGGAGTGGGCTGGAGGGGTTAGGATGGACTACATATAGTCAGACTCATAAAAAAAAATAGCAAAATAAAACTTATATATGAAATTTTTTTTTTTTTTTTTTTTTTTGTGTGGACTGGAGCCCACCCCAACCCTATCCGCCCATGATTACAAGAATGCTAGACATAGTTACTTCCATCAATATCAAACAAACTCAAAGGTCAAATGCATAGAGGAAGACAAGATATGAAAACTAAGAAGAGGGACAAGTTTTCTAATAATGAAGATTGAATTTATTTATTTTTTGGTATTACAGGTTGTAGATTAATAATGTATATAAAATTTTGCACCTCTTCCTTATAAGCAGACCCATAATTCCATGCAAATGAATAATATCACAAATAATGACGACCGGCTAAAAATCGGGTGCGGAGAAACACACAATTTAACTGAGCTCGCACGTGCTAGAAAAAAAAAAAAAATCATAAATAAGTGTATTAGGAAAGGATTAATTAATTAAGCACATGGAATCGATGCCTTTCTAATGGCTCAACATCAACCAAGTTGGCTCTTTCGTTGCAATCCTACGGGGAAAAAATAAAAATAAAAGGGAAATTATAGTTCGGCTATCAATAATTAATTTATATACTTATGTTGCATGCCAATGTCAAGACAATTTGCATCACTACAATAATAATGATTCACGTTGTCCATTTGCGCATCTTGATAGTTGATAGGTACTCCATTTGAGCATATACATAATTTTTTGAAGCTTATGTGCTAAACTCCAAATGCTTTGAATAAACAAAGAAAATACTTCACAAATGTTCAACAACAACAAAAAATGATAGAGGCATGATATGTACACACGATCAATAAGCTACATATATTTTGGCTCAATATGTTGTGACTTCTATTTCAGACTCTCATCATACTATCATATATAGTTAATATGTATGTTCAAGAACTTACAGTTAGTATTTGTTATATACATTGATATACCATTTTTCGAGAATAGAGAATAAAATTTTCATTATGTACATGCCATATTATGAATTAGTAATTACATCCAATATTATGATTACATAGTCAATTTCATTATCATTGACTTTGTGTTTTAAACAACTTTTGGCTAAGTAATTCTCAAACGCTTAACGAAGAAAACATGATCAATTAGACAACAGAACTTTGCAGGTGTTAATAACAAATTACACCTATGCAAAAGGTTTTTGGGCAATTAGTAGTAATAGGGGTATACATGCAACAATAGGAAATATTTTAGAGGCTATACACTACAAAAATTTGTCAGATTAGCGACGTTACATTACGTCGCTAAACACGACAAAAGCGTCGCTAAGTGAATTAAGCGACGTTTTGGAAACGATGGAAAAAAACGTGTCGCTAAACGAAAAAAACGTCGCAAAACGTCGCTAGGGCGACGTTATTAACGTCGCTAATTAGCGACATTATTTGCGACGTTTAATCGTTGACGCTAATTAGCGACGTATAAGGCGACGTTACCGTGTGGTCGCCGTTTAGCGACACTCTTGCGACATTTTGGCGACGACGAGCTGACATCAGATTATGGTGCCACGTGGTGCCACGTCAGCATTTAGCGACGCTTTTAGCGACATTTACTAACGTCGCTAAAATTTAGCGACGTTAAATAACGTCGCTAACAACGTCGCTAAGGTAAAAAATATATGAAAAAAAATAGGTTCCAAAATGCAAATGGAGCTGGAGCCTGAGCCAAAATACAGAATACAAAACACAAAATACAGAATCCAATCCCTGGGTTCGCCGACCCCCTCGGTGGAACACTCAACACCGGCACGCACAATACATTCCAGAATATACAAAACATATAAAGAAAAATACTATCCGCAACAAACAATGTCAATATATAATATCCTGAACAAACCAAATCGATATCCGCAAACACGTACAAATCCAACATCCTCAACGAAAAAACTGAATATCCCCAAATACGCACAAAGTGAAAAATATAGTACAGTCGAAAAATGCAAAAACAAAACTACTGATCGCCTGGAGCTGGACCCGGTGCTGGAGGAGGAGTGCCACCAGATGATGTAATGCCTGTTGTTCGTATTACGTATTTAAGAATACGTGTACGTATTTTATCTCGTATTGGCCATGGTTCATCTTGGTTTGGGTTGGCTTGGGTTGGTTCGGCTAGGCTTGATTAGCCTTGGTTCATCATGAACCAAGGGTGAACCCCCTACCTACCACAACCAACCCCATTTATTAACCTCTTTCCATTCTCTCTCCTCATTATTTCCTTTCTTCTTTATTACTCTCCACCACCAACCAAGAAAACCCTAGCCTAGGCAAGTGAAATCTTGCTTCATGAAGAAACCCACCATTTTTATTGTTCTAACCTCTTCTTTGCAACTTTCTAATCCACATTAGAACTTGTCATTTTCTATTTTGAAGCTTGAATTTTTGTAGATCTAGAATTTAGTTATTTTCGGATTTTCATGGTTTTGATCTATTAAATTCCCTTGTTTTCAAGTTTTGATGGTTCCATGTGGTAGAGGATTTCCTTCTACCCAATTTTGACCTTTGAAAAATTGGATTTGGACTTGTTTTGACCAAGTTATGGACTTTGAAAGCTTAGGGTTCAACCATGGAGTTCCTGCTATTTGGAGAAGACAGTGAGCAGCGTGCGAGCTTTTTAGCTTACGTCACTGAGCTGTGCGCGCTCTTTAGCGCAGCGCAGTAGACCCCATACGCTGCCTTTTGGAAGCGTATGACTCGCATACGCTCGCTTGCTTGACAAGGAGTCGTATGGAGTCCATACGCTGCCTTTTTGGAGCGTATGACTTGCATACGCTCACTTGGATAGCCATGAGTTGTATGGAGTCCATACGCTGCCTTTTGGAGGCGTATGACTCGCATACGCTCGCTTGTGTGACAAGGAGTCGTATGAAGTTCATACGCTGCCTTTTTGGAGCGTATGTCTTGTATACGCTCACTTGTGTGACAAGGGGTCGTATGGACCTCATACGCTACCCTTTGTGAGCGTAGGCTTACCTGAGCGTAGGCTTACCTGAGCGTAGGCTTACCTGAGCGTAGCTTGACCTGAGCGTAGCTTGACTTGAGCGTAGCCTGACCTGAGCGTATGACTTTTGCACTGAGCGTATGGCCTTGGCTGACTTGGTCTTATGTCAGCATGTCACTTTGGTTTTATTTTCCTTAAGCTTGGCTCTTCTATAGCCCTGTATATTGATATTTATTAGATATTTTACGCCCATTTTATATCCTTACGCCTTTTGTCATGAACTTGATAATCATGAATTTATTTAATAGGTTTGTTAATAATAATTGAACACGGCATGGCAGGACCAGCATACCTGACATGATTATCTCGAATTGCTATTGCGACGGCTAACGTGACATGACCTGACAAGAATGACTAACCTGGACACCGTGGATGATTGCGTTTGTACAATAAACCAGTATTGTCTTGCATCATGTCTAGGATGGGATCCCTGAGTACCACGGTCAGGGATACCTACTGTAATTAACTAAGAGTAATAAACTAGAATAATTCAGTAGACATGAAGAGATTCCCAGCTACAAGCAATCCCGTTATCTGGGCGCATTAAGTGGACTTGTAGCCTACCGACGAGTAGGGCACACTTCCAGCACACAGTCATGTGGTGCATCCTTCATAAATGGACATTCGACCTGGATAACTTGGATGGTCTGCAGGGCTTGTGGCTGTTGAAATAATCTCATTGCATCTTGCTAGTAACTAGGCCTGTGATAACCCTAGCTAGTTAAAGTATCAAGCCGTACTTTTGATTGGTCGTGATTGATTGGATGAAGTTATTCCAGCTTAGTCTTATCCTGATCCTGTGCAAGATCGTGACAAGACACGATTATTGATGCTTGTCTTAACAATAACGATCGGGAGTCCAGTTCTGTTCAGGCGAAGGGTTACAAGCCCGGTCCTTGTTTGGTTTAAGGGTTGTAACCTGGCTCCCGGAGCAGTTTTGTGTCTTTCCTTCGGTTATTGTCTTATTTGTATCCCGTGCCATGCTTGTCATGTTCTATCTTACTTCAGCAACATGATTATCTATAATGGCCTTAACAATAAAGATCAGGAGTCCCGTTCTGTTCAGGCGAAGGGTTACAACCCCGATCCTTGTTTGGTTTAAGGGTTGTAAACTGGCTCCCGGAGCAGTTCTGTGTCTTCTCTTCGTTTATTGTCTTATTACCTTATCCATAGTATTTGAGACGGATTTCCATTCAGGTGAAGGATTGCAACCCCGGTCCTTGTTTGGTTTAAGGGTTGTAGTCTGGCTACTTGAATGGTTTTCTCGTACTCAATTATTGTTATTATTTCTGATAGTTTAACTTTAATGTTCCTTACTATATGCTGGTTTTAGTTTCTAAGTGAAGCCTTCTTTGTGGCACTTGCTCTTTCTGGGGTCTGACCCAGCTGGTTTTGTGTGACCAGATATCGGAGCAGCTCCCGAGGATCTACCGATTTTCCAGCCAGATGGTGACCACTAGACGGAACCCTGGCAACGAGTGAGTTTCTTTTTGTTCTCCCACTTATTTGTAAAAATTATTCTTTTTAGGCGTTTAGCCGGCGAGCACGTGTTAGCTCGATTACATCTTTATTTACTGTCTGCCTACGGACTGTAACATGATTGACAGATCCTAGGGTTGATTATGTATGACTGAACTCTTGCTAGTCCTGGCATTTTGTACGACTAGCTTCATGATCATCCAATATGTAATGTATGGGACACCTTGCTATTATATATTTGGTGCTCTGACATCTTGTAATTACTATTGCTTGCTTGTGATTGAGACAATAGGCTTGTTCATGACCTTAGGAGACTGCTGGCTTGTAGTTAAACCCTCATGTATCTAGACAACCGTGACCGTATAGTGAGATAGATTCCATTTCATATACGTAGCTGGCTATGTCTGCCCCCGCTCTCCAGTATTCTGGTTCTGGGGCGTGACATGGTTTAAGTGGTGGCCCATGCAGGTCTTGTAAATCAAGATATGTGAGGGTTTACCGAATAGATGTCTCAATCAGTATTCGTCCTTGATCTCTGCTCGTATCTTCTGAATCCCTGGATTCTTGTCCTGATCATATGCTTGTATCGTTGATCTGTCCTGGTCATTCCTTATTGTTTCCTATGTCGTCTTCTTCAGCGGCATTGTTCGTGGTCCTACTGACCAGCAAGGTGGAGCACCTCCCGCGGACCAGTAGCAACCTGGAGATCGAGCCCAGCATTCCGGAGTAGCCTCTAGAGTCGTGCCTTCTGGCGGAGAGCCACCAGTCCAGCCAGTTCAACCAGTAGAACATGATGATGGCACTTTGGTAGGACTCGTCAGGACCTTGATAGCTTTCCAAGACCGGCGTGGAGATGCCTTGCACCAGGCAGTAACAGATGCTTTGACCCGGGGTGGTCATCAGGGTAACAGCGCGGCCAACAGCTTCAAGCGCCTGAACCCTTCATTCTTCGACGGCAGCGAAGATGCGATCGCCGCGGATGCTTGGCTTCAGGATACCGAAGTGATTCTAGAAGCAGCCAGGACTCCAGAAAACGAGAAGGTGGCCGTAGTGCGCCTGCAGTTGTTAGATCTTGCCCGCAGTTGGTGGGCGGTGCAGGCCGAGGGATTAGTGGCACCCATTGCTTGGGCAGTGTTCAGAGAGAGATTCCAGACGAAGTATTTTGATGCTGTGGCTCGGTATGACTTGCAGACGAGGTTTACCAACCTGAAGCAAGGAGGCAGAACAGTCGATGGTTATGCATTTAAGTTTTCTAGACTCAGTAGGTTTGCCCCCACCTTGGTGGCAACCGAGTTTGATAGGGCCCAGCGGTTCCAACAGGGGCTGCATTTGGAGATTTTACTAGCAGTTGAGCAGTTCGAACACCAGACGTTCGATGCAGTATTGAGGGCGGCTAGGAGGCATGAGTACACCTTCCAGCGGATCGTGGATAGGACCGGAGGTAGGAAGCGGTCCCACAGTCAGATGCACCAATCATCAGCTCCAGCCCCGGCAGCTAGAGGTTTAACTATTGGAACTCCGAGGCGGGCGGCCTCGGTGACGTCGGTTCAGCATTCTACCCGACGCACCCTCAGCAACAGAAGCAGAAGCAGTCTTTCGCAGTGGGATGTTCACACTGCGGGAAGCCAGGGCATGTGGTGTCAGAGTGTCGCATGAGCACAGGGATTGTGCTTGGTTTGTGGTGCCCCGGACCACAGGGTTGGGAACTGCCCAAACAGGGGGAGTTCATCAGCTTTCTCTGGTCCTTCAGTTAGAGGACCAGCGCCAGTCCAGCAACAGCAGCAGTTGCAGTACCCGCTCCCGAAGCCATTGCTGACGCAGGCCCAGGCATTCCAGCAGCAGAGACCGCAGCAGTATGCTCAGGCCCAAGCCCTGATCCAGAGCAGGCAGAGGAATTTTCAGCAGAGGGAACCTGCCCCTAGAGGACATGGTCAAGTGCTGGCCTTGACCATAGGAGAAGAAGGAGTAACACCAGATGAGGTAGTAGCAGGTACTATTCTCGTCAACACTTTTCCAGCTTCAGCTTTATTTGATTCTGGTGCATCGCATTCATTTATGTCTGCACGATTCGCGATACGGATAGGATTGGAGCCCGAGTCGTTATCAGTAAGGCTCAATATACTCACTGGTAACGGACTTGTGGGAGTCGATAGAGTATTTTCCTCGTGTCGAATCGTAGTTAGCAGTAGAGAGTTTCTCGCTAGATTGATAGAATTCCCGATGGCTGATTATGATGTAGTCTTAGGGATGGATTGGTTGAGGGACCAGTATGCTAGGATAGACTGCCACATTGGCAGGGTTGTTTTTAGCATTCCAGGAGAGCCGAAGTTTTCTTTCTCTCGAGACGAGGTTGAGCCTTCTCCTCCAGTATTACGGATAGCAGTAGCAGCAGTTCAATTGCCCAGGATAGTGGATGAGTTCCCAGATGTTTTTTCAGAAGAGCTTCCAGGTATGCCGCCAGAGCGGGAGATTGAGTTCACCATAGACTTGATTCCCGGGACAGCCCCTGTGTCAGAGAGAGTCTACAGGATGGCGCCATCAGAGTTGGAGATCTTGTACAAGATGATTGAAGAGCTTAGAACCAAGGGATTCATTCGTGCTAGTGGATCGCCTTGGGGAGCCCCGATGCTTCTTGTGAAAAAGAAGGATGGTACGTCCAGATTATGTGTAGATTATCATACCTTGAACTCAGTGACAATCAAGAACAGATACCCTCTTCCGAGGATAGATGACTTGTTTGATCAACTTAAAGGGACAGCTGTATTCTCGAAGATTGACTTGCGCCCAGGATATCATCAGATCAGAGTCAGAGAGCAGGACATCCCGAAGACAGCTTTCAGATCGAGATACGGGCATTGGGAGTTCCTTGTTATGCCATTTGGAGCAACCAATGCACCGGCAGTATTCATGGACCTCATGAATCGCATTTTCATGTCTTACTTGGATCAGTTTGTGATCATATTCCTAGACGACATTCTGGTCTACAGCAAGAATGAGGCGGAGCATGAGCAGCATCTCAGGGTTGTTCTTCAGATACTCAGGGAGCACCAGTTATATGCCAAGTTCAGTAAATGCGAGTTCTGGCTCGATCGCATTTCGTACTTGGGTCATATCATCACCAGAGGAGGAGTAGAAGTGGATCCCCAGAAGATCGTGGCCATTGAGTCATGGCCGGTGCCCAGCACAGTTGCAGAGGTTCGTAGTTTTCTTGGATTGGCTGGCTACTACCGGCGATTTGTTTCGGACTTCGCTCGGATCTCGGCGCCGCTGACCCAGTTGACCCGCAAGGATGCACAGTTTGCTTGGACAGCAGAGTGCCAGGAATCTTTTGAGAAGTTGAAGCGAGGCTTAATGACGGCTCCTATTCTCATGCTTCCTGATGGGACCGGAGGATTTTCGGTATACTGTGACGCTTCAGGCAGAGGTTTAGGATGTGTTCTGATGCAGCATGGGAAGGTAATAGCTTATGCATCACGGCAACTTCGTGATCATGAGAGGAATTACCCAACCCATGACTTGGAGCTGGCAGCAGTGGTGTTTGCACTCAAGTTATGGAGGCACTATTTGTATGGAGATAGGGTGGAGATCTTCACCGACCACAAGAGCCTGAAATATATTTTCACCCAGAAAGATCTTAACATGCGTCAGAGGAGATGGCTGGAGCTACTTGTGGATTATGATGTCAACCTGCAGTATCATCCTGGAAAGGCCAATGTTGTTGCGGATGCATTGAGCAGGAGAGCGGGAGCTTATTTTCTAACAGCGCAACCAGAGCTGTTAGCAGATCTTCAAAAAATGGATATTGAAGTTGTTCTCCCTTCCAGTGTGGCCTTGATGGCCAGTATGCAAGTTCAGTCCACTATAGTCGAGAGGATCCGGATGGCACAGTCGGCAGATTTCAAGCTTCAGCGACTCAGAGCAGAGTATGAGACGGGACGAAGACCAGAGTTATGCGTTCATGAGGATGGTACACTTTGACACGGTAAGCGTCTTTGTGTACCCAGCGGAGATATCCGGCAGGGGGTCATGGCAGAAGCTCATAGTTCACAGTATTCTATCCAGATGTACCGTGATATCCGGCAGCATTTCTGGTGGAATGGCATGAAGCGGGAGATAGCTCGGTTTGTCTCTCGGTGTTTGGTTTGCCAACAAGTTAAAGCTGAACATCAGAGACCGGCAGGACTGCTTCAGCCCTTGCCGATTCCAGAGTAGAAGTGGGAGCATGTGACCATAGATTTCGTGACTGGATTACCTAGATCCCCAGCTGGTAGAGATGCTATTTGGGTTATAGTTGACCGGCTCACGAAAGTGGCTCACTTTCTTCCATTCAGAGTTGGTCAGTCGACGGCTCAGCTAGCGACGATGTATCTTAGACAGATTGTCAGATTGCACGGTGTGCCAGTTAGCATCACCTCGGACCGAGATTCCAGATTTATATTGCACTTTTGGCGTAGCCTGCAGGCGAGTTTAGGGACTCATCTCCAGTTCAGTTCAGCATATCATCCGCAGACAGATGGTCAGTCAGAGCGCACGATCCAGACTCTTGAAGACATGTTGCGGTCTTGCACACTTGACTTCGGTGGTTCATGGGAAGATCACTTGCACCTGGTGGAATTCTCGTACAACAATAGTTTCTAGGCCAGTATCCAGATGGCCCCGTTCGAGACGCTGTATGGCAGAAAGTGCAGATCCCCGCTATCCTGGGATGATGTTGGAGAAAGACAGATGCTTGGTCCAGAATTGATTGCTCAGACCATTGAAGTGGTCAGAAGGGTCAGTGATCATCTTCGAGTTGCCCAAGATCGCCAGCGTCATTGGGCCGATTCTCATCGGCGCCCTCTCGAGTTTTCGGTCGACGATCATGTATTCCTGAGGATTTCGCCCAACCGTGGCGTCATTCATTTCGGCGTACGGAGAAAGCTTAGTCCTAGGTATATAGGGCCGTTCGATATCCTAGAGCGAGTAGGAGATGTATCCTATCGTCTCGCTCTTCCGCCATCGCTAAGCGAGGTGCATGACGTGTTCCATGTATCCCAATTACGACGGTATATCCCGGACCCGAGCCACATCCTGGATCATTTAGAATTGGTTGTTGGTACCAACCTTTCGTATGAGGAGAGGCCCGTGTCTATATTGGACCGGAGAGAGAAGATCCTCAAGAACAAGACTATCAAGTTAGTCCGAGTTGCTTGGGGTCATCACTCTTTGGGGGAGTCAACGTGGGAGCGTGAGGAAGATATCCGATCGCGGTATCCCGACTTGTTTGACTCATGAGGTATAATGTCTTCCTTATGCCTCATGTCTTTGATTCCTTGCTTGAATGAGTAATTGCTTGCCTAGTTATAGTTTGCATGTAATTAGTATAGCTTGTTCTAGTCTCTCTAATATCTTAATTAAATTCTGAGGACGGAATTCTTTTAAGGTGGGTAGAGTTGTAATGCCTGTTGTTCGTATTACGTATTTAAGAATACGTGTACGTATTTTATCTCGTATTGGCCATGGTTCATCTTGGTTTGGGTTGGCTTGGGTTGGTTCGGCTAGGCTTGATTAGCCTTGGTTCATCATGAACCAAGGGTGAACCCCCTACCTACCACAACCAACCCCATTTATTAACCTCTTCCCATTCTCTCTCCTCATTATTTCCTTTCTTCTTCATTACTCTCCACCACCAACCAAGAAAACCCTAGCCTAGGCAAGTGAAATCTTGCTTCATGAAGAAACCCACCATTTTTATTGTTCTAACCTCTTCTTTGCAACTTTCTAATCCACATTAGAACTTGTCATTTTCTATTTTGAAGCTTGGATTTTTGTAGATCTAGAATTTAGTTATTTTCGGATTTTCATGGTTTTGATCTATTAAATTCCCTTGTTTTCAAGTTTTGATGGTTCCATGTGGTAGAGGATTTCCTTCTACCCAATTTTGACCTTTGGAAAGTTGGATTTGGACTTGTTTTGACCAAGTTATAGACTTTAGAAGCTTAGGGTTCAACCATGGAGTTTCTGCTGTTTGGAGAAGACAGTGAGCAGTGTGCGAGATTTTTAGCTTACGTCACAGAGCTGTGTGCGCTCTTTAGCACAGCGCAGTAGACCCCATACGCTGCCTTTTGGAAGCGTATGACTCGCATACGCTCGCTTGCTTGACAAGGAGTCGTATGGAGTCCATACGCTGCCTTTTTGGAGCGTATGACTTGCATACGCTCACTTGGATAGCCATGAGTCGTATGGAGTCCATACGCTGCCTTTTGGAGGCGTATGACTCGCATACGCTCGCTTGTGTGACAAGGAGTCGTATGAAGTTCATACGCTGCCTTTTTGGAGCGTATGTCTTGTATACGCTCACTTGTGTGACAAGGGGTCGTATGGACCTCATACGCTGCCCTTTGTGAGCGTAGGCTTACCTGAGCGTACGCTTACCTGAGCGTAGGCTTACCTGAGCGTAGGCTTACCTGAGCGTAGCTTGACCTGAGCGTAGCTTGACCTGAGCGTAGCCTGACCTGAGCGTATGACTTTTGCACTGAGCGTATGGCCTTGGCTGACTTGGTCTTATGTCAGCATGTCACTTTGGTTTTATTTTCCTTAAGCTTGGCTCTTCTATAGCCCTGTATATTGATATTTATTAGATATTTTACGCCCATTTTATATCCTTACGCCTTTTGTCATAAACTTGATAATCATGAATTTATTTAATAGGTTTGTTAATAATAATTGAACACGGCATGGCAGGACCAGTATACCTGACATGATTATCTCGAATTGCTGTTGCGACGGCTAACGTGACATGACCTGACAAGAATGACTAACCTGGACACCGTGGATGATTGCGTTTGCACAATAAACCAGTATTGTCTTGCATCATGTCTAGGATAGGATCCCTGAGTACCACGGTCAGGGATACCTACTGTAATTAACTAAGAGTAATAAACTAGAATAATTTAGTAGACATAAAGAGATTTCCAGCTACAGGCAATCCCGTTATCTAGGCACATTAAGTGGACTTGTAGCCTACCGACGAGTAGGGCACACTTCCAGCACACAGTCATGTGGTGCATCCTTCATAAATGGACATTCGACCTGGATAACTTGGATGGTCTGCAGGGCTTGTGGCTGTTGAAATAATCTCATTGCATCTTGCTAGTAACTAGGCCTGTGATAACCCTAGCTAGTTAAAGTATCAAGCCGTACTTTTGATTGGCCGTGATTGATTGGATGAAGTTATTCCAGCTTAGTCTTATCCTGATCCTGTGCAAGATCGTGACAAGACACGATTATTGATGCTTGCCTTAACAATAACGATCGGGAGTCCAGTTCTGTTCAGGCGAACGGTTACAACCCCGGTCCTTGTTTGGTTTAAGGGTTGTAACCTGGCTCCCGGAGCAGTTTTGTGTCTTCCCTTCGGTTATTGTCTTATTTGTACCCCGTGCCATGCTTGTCATGTTCTATCTTACTTCAGCAACATGATTATCTATAATGGCCTTAACAATAAAGATCAGGAGTCCAGTTCTGTTCAGACGAAGGGTTACAACCCCGGTCCTTGTTTGGTTTAAGGGTTGTAACCTGGCTCCCGGAGCAGTTCTGTGTCTTCTCTTCGTTTATTGTCGTATTACCTTATCCATAGTATTTGAGACGGATTTCCATTCAGGTGAAGGATTGCAACCCCGGTCCTTGTTTGGTTTAAGGGTTGTAGTCTGGATACTTGAATGGTTTCCTCGTACTCAATTATTGTTGTTATTTCTGATAGTTTAACTTTAATGTTCCTTACTATATGCTGGTTTTAGTTTCTAAGTGAAGCCTCCTTTGTGGCACTTGCTCTTTCTGGGGTCTGACCCAGCTGGTTTTATGTGACCAGATATCGGAGCAGCTTTCGAGGATCCACCGATCTTCCAGCCAGATGGTGACCACTAGACGGAACCCTGGCAACGAGTGGGTTTCTTTTTGTCCTCCCACTTATTTGTTAAAATTATTCTTTTGAGGCGTTTAGCCGGCGAGCACGTGTTAGCTCGATTGCATCTTTATTTACTGTCTGCCTACGGGCTGTAACATGATTGACAGATCCTAGGGTTGATCATGTATGACTGAACTCTTGCTAGTCCTGGCATTTTGTACGACTAGCTTCATGATCATCCAATATATAATGTATGGGACGCCTTGCTATTATATATTTGGTGCTCTGACATCTTGTAATTACTATTGCTTGCTTGTGATTGAGACAATAGGCTTGTTCATGACCTTAGGAGACTGCTGGCTTGTAGTTAAACCCTCATGTATCTAGACAGCCGTGACCGTATAGTGAGATGGATTCTATTTCATATACGTAGCTGGTTATGTCTGCCCCCGCTCTCCAGTATTCTGGTTCTGGGGCGTGACAGATGACTGTCGTCGCAACGTCAGGATCGTCTAATACTCCTTCGGTAACAACAGGTGGACGAACATGACCTCTCGTGCACCGTCTGATGTAGACGATGCTCCCGACGTACCAGCAGACGGTCGCTCCACTGCCATCTCCTGGAAATGCTGTATCTGCTCGACCAACCGCTACGTAGCCTCCTACGTAGCCTTCTGCGTAGCACGGGTCATCTGTTGTAACGCCTCCGTAGTCTCCTCCAGCCTCTCAAAGCGTGAGATGGGCGCAGAATCATCTGTATGTGGCGCCCCCATCCTCTCCAGCATCTCATCACGCAGAGCTGCGATCTGTGCAAGGACGTCATCCTGCTGCTGGCGGAGCGACTCCTCAGTATGTGCGGGGCCGGACACACTAGTGGCGGTCGCAGAGGCCTGTGACGCAATGAAGGCACCATAGGAGCCCGTACCATAGTACGTAACCCTATGCATGCCACCAACGGCCCTCATCCACAGCTCGTCATCTGACTGAGCTGCGACGGTCGGGGGCTGCTAGGAAGTGCTAGCACATCGCACTTAATGTCCATGCCGTCCATGGATTGAGGAAACGCCTTCGCAAATTGGAGGAATTATTCTACTTTGGCGATGTATTAATCTCACACACCGTACCTGTCATCTCGAATGCGGTTGTACATCCACGAACGGTCTAGCAGATACACGGATATAGCCATTTCTAGATATCTGCAAATATGAATAAACTTCAAAACTAAAACGAATATACTACATACTACGGCCATGAGTCGGGACCATTCCTATGAGTCGGGACCATTCCTACTACATACTACATACTAAAACGAATAAACTTCAAAACTAAAACGAATATACTACAAACTAAAACAAATATACTACATATTACGGCCGTGACTCGGGACCATTCCTATGAGTATCGGGATCAAGGAAACTACGTGTTACAAATATCGGCACTATCGGTACGTGTTACAAATATTGGCACTATCGTGTTATAAATTAACCAACCAACAAAACTACGTGTTACAAATATCGGTACTATCGGTACGTGGTTTCGAATCGGAGTATCACATTTTTCGGTGTCGGAAAACAAATAACTATTACTAAATTATCAGTTTTTTCGGCACTATCGGTGCCCCTGACCCAGCCCCCCCTGTAGTGCCCCGTCCCGCAAAGTCAATCGGAGGAATCGAAACGCCGACGGCGTTCGGCCTTAGCCTTGCAACGGCTTGCTCGGAGACATCGCTCAGGTGGGGTAGTTTCGGTGAACTCTCCTCATCTTTGCCTTCACATAATAAATCGTGTTTTCAACTTGCACAAGTTAGGCTTGATAATAAAAGCTACGCATCCACATAGCTAAGGGAATAATCCCGATGGTTTGAATCGAGTTAGAACATGGAAAACGTCCCACGGTCGGCTTAGAGTTGGTGCACGGCGTGCTTTGAAAATGACACTCGGTCCTTCGTCCCGTGGCTTGGGAGAAGGAAAGTTGGTCTTCGGTGCAAAAGTTGAGAGTTAGCCTAAGTCATAGGCGTCGCCCGCACAAGTGCTTGCTAAAGCATGCACGGTCCTGTCCCGCAAGGCTTGGCATGGCCTTTGCTCGTCCCTTGGGTTAAGTTGTAGGCTTGAGTGAGTTAGGCAAATGTTATGCCGGTCGACCTAAGTTATTCTACGTGCTGTCCCGCTCATTCTGCGGTTGTCAAGATAAATAGTCCCACGACCCCAAGGCCTGTCATATGAAGTATGACTTGGGCGATAGCGTTGCGTAGAACATGTGTTGGTCTAAGGCACGAGCCACGGTTGGTTCAGTGGAAACTTATCCACGGTCGGTCGATCCATAAAGAAACACGATATGTTCAAGTAAAGCGGGTAGGCTATGCGATAGCCGATCCCCGAGTCCAAAAAGAATGTTAAGTCTAAGCGATGGTTAGTCGCCGAGAAGAAATTATATCGGGACTGCGGTTCAGTCGCCGAGGCAACCCTTGTTTGGGCTCTGCGAATGAAGTGTGAAAAGTGGAAAGAGTAAAAGCAAAGGAACTGTGATAATAATGAGACCATGCATTACGTTAAGTCTAGAAGTTAGCGTAGGTGCGTGGTCATGGACAACTTGTCGACAAGGGCGATGGTTCTTCGGATCGGAAACCTTGGGCCAGGGACCGATCCGGCCTAGGAAGAACAAAATTATAGCCGAGCTGGGTATGAAGCAACCGGTATGTCGGGGACTTGCATCGAGGATCGCAACCGGCGGTGCAAGGGTCCCGAGTACCAGGCTATGTCCAAGATGGCTAGTAAATGCCAGTGACCTTTCATATAGATGTGTCGGCACGGGCGGCAATCCGCGTGCGTGCCTTTGGATTGAGTTGAGTTAAAAGTGTATGAAATTAGTGAACACAATGTCTGGGCCTAAGATTTGGCTACAGCGAGAAGGCGGCGTGCTTCGGCACAAGATGTGGCGTCGAGTGATAAGTTGATGGCATAGAGTTGCATGAGTTAGGCTTGAGCTATTGCGAGTTAAGTCAAAAAGGGCCGTAGGGCAAGTTGTGTGAAGTTACGTTGAGTTACTGGGCACGGCCCCGAAATATGAGGCACGGCCGCGTTGTCAAAACACAAGTGTATGCGAGACTAAGCAAGGAGGCACTGCCTCGGAGGTATTGAAGCACGAATCGAGTTGTGGCACGACCGAGTCGTTACGTCCCAGAGTTTGGCACGAAAGATAAGTATGAGTCGGTGCGTCAACAATGCAAGCACGAGAAAGGTCTAGAGGCAAGGAAATGGAGTCTTTCGTGTAGCTGCGTCTCTGATTATGGCCGTAAGGCGAACACGACTTGATAGGTTAACGTTGTGGGCACGAGGAGTGGTCTAGTGACAAGTATGAGTTAACGTTGACATTGCAAGCACGAGATGGTTCCGATACACAAGTTGCGCTAAGGCGCCGGTCCTAAAACTGATCTTAAGGCAAGACTAGAAAGACAATCAAAAGGGATTTAATAGGCACAAAGTAAAATGAACGTGTAGGTTTTGTATGGGTGGGCGAGAAGCTCACTCCACCAGTACAGTGGTACTGACACCCACACAGTGTTTCATGTGCAGGCACAGGTAGAAGCGACGTGGTACGGAGCTCGCTTGGATGCGTCGAGGCACGGAGTTCCTTGGCGAGTCGAAGCGTACAGCTGCGTGATCTGAAGACTTATACAGGACATAATGTATGGACATCGCCTTCCGAAGCTTCCGCTGGATTCAAGTATTGTATCGAGAGATGAGAGAGAGCAGAATGACTTGTAAATGAGAGAAAAGTGAGCACGAGAGACATTGTAATTTGGCCTTGCGCCCACAGATGTAAACTTGTATTCAATATCAATAAAAGAGATTCTTTTGAATGACTTGTGGTCATGTGTTCTTCTTTAATTCCGCTGCAATGTTTTCCATGATTCTGCTTGGGACTTCTGTGCGACGACCCCGTCGCCGCCGTTGTAATCGGCCGTTATGGAATTGCCTTGCACGAGCGCAATCTAGGCTCGTGCGGCATCACGCCTTAGCGAGGACGATCGCTCCTACGGGAGCGGGGCGTGACACCCCCTCCCCCCTAACCCTAACCCTATCCCTAACCCCTCCCCCACCAGCCCCCCCAACCCCTACACCACCCCTAACCCTAACCCGAACCCTATCCCCAACCCCTCCTCCACCATCCCCCCTCCCCTCCCAAGCCCCCCCCGCCCTCACCCCCCAGCCGCCCTCACCCCTCCGCCCCTCACCCCCCTAACCCGAATCCTAACCCTCCCATTCCCCCAGCCCCCCTCCTCACCCCCTGTAGTGCCCCGTCCCTACATCGTGCCCCGTTATCCGTCCACGGGGTGCGCGAGAAAGGAACATTGTCGCTATCGACTCGGTCGGGACCGATAGGTCGGGATCGATCGAATCGATCGAACGGGAACGGTTGAATTAAGATCCATTCCACGTTATGGAATGGCTTCTTTGGAACCAAGTCCCATATTCAGCGGGTAGTGCCTCGAGGATTGACTCTGCGGCTGAGTCGGGAGAGATCTCCCGTTGCTCTGATTTTTACGCCGCTTACGTTGGTTTTGGCTTTGGTTTTCTGAATGCGTTTTTGTGAATGTTTTCGATGGTTTTCATGGTTTACATTTCGAACTCGCATCTCCTATCGAACTCTTGCATAATACAGTGTTCTAATCGGTTGCTTGTGCGATTTCAGGTGATCGCGTAGGCGACGTCTAGCGCAGCCAACAAGTCCCTCGCCGCAAGCAAAGACTCAAGGTGAGTGGCTGACCTCCTTCTTCTCGACCCTGTATTTCAAAAATGAGAACTTGGGTAATGGTAATGAAATGGAATGATTCGCTTGGAAAACACAAGTCTTATGTTTGAGTAGAGAAAAGATGAATTGTGTAGAAAAGAGACAGAATTATTTTAGGCCTGCAAAATAACTAAATGAATCGATTACATAACAAGCCCCAACGGTACCGGCCTGCAAAATAACTAAATGAATCGATTACATAACAAGCCCCAACGGTACCCCCAAATATACCTTATTAACCTATCAAGGTCATGGACAACTTGTCGACAAGGGCGATGGTTTCTTCGAGCGGCAACCCGGGGCCACGGGACCGACTCGGCCTAGGAAGAAACAGGTTATAGCCGAGCTGGGTAATAGGCAATCGGTAAGACGGGGACTTGCATCGGGGCTCGCTACTTGCGTTGCTAGGGTCCCGTATTGCCAGGCTATGTCCAAATGGCTAGTTAATGCCAAGTGACCTCCATATCAAATACTTGATATAAATTGTTATCAACTAACAAAGAAAGTGATGGTAAGTTTTATGTCGCACGGTGCGCTCTGCCGGAGGAAATCTTGGTGTAACTTAATGTTTCATATAAAAATATCTAAGATGGCTAGAAAGACCACTAAAAGCAAGTTGTATGATTTTATCTAAATTCTTGAACCAAATGAGAGCCTGGAAATTAATTAGCCACTCGCCAGTACATGTTGATTGTACTGATCCTCGCTCTCTCTACAGGTGCGACAGATCGGGAAGAGAGTGCTACGTGAAGGGAGGCAACGCTCGTGTGTTTTGAAGCTTCGTTCGTGCATCGAAGCTTGGATCAAACCTTTTTGAAGACTCCGCTGTTGAAGATCGAAGACAGATGGAGCTCCTTCCCACCATCCCAGGTGGTTTTGTAATTTTGGTTGTATAATCAAGGGATGAATGTATGTAATGGCTATCTCATCGACGTTCACCTTGTAATGGAGTCAGTTTGTAAAAAGCCCGCGCGGCGCCCTTGTATCGAGTCTGTAAAATGATGTTCATTATTAATAAAGCTTATGTTTCCTTCTCTATAATGTGTATTCAATTTACTCTGCGCATTCTCTTGTTGTTGTGTTTCGGATAACCTTATGACTATGCCTTGTGCGAGCGCAACTTAGGCTTGCACGGCATCACGCCCGGGGGACGACTATCGATTCTACGGAATCGGGGCGTGACATAATGGTATCAGAGCACGGCTTTACGTCCTTGGCCTCTAGTATCGAGTTTTCAGTCTCAAATCGTTGGTGTCGTGTCGATGAGATATGTCGTTCCATACGAGGGAGTCCGTAATAAGTTTGGTTACTAATGCATTTTTACCTTCAAATCCCAGAAGGTGCGGCAGTGAATGTGGTGAACGAAGAAAGTGCTTCGAGCGGCTCGAGTAGCTCGAGGCCCGGACCCTCTAACGATGCCATGGAACGGATGTTGCGCATGCTGGAAGTGCAACAACAACAAGCTCAGGAGAATCAACGCCTGAATGAGCAACATCGACGGGAGACTGAGGCACATCGACGGGAGGTAGAGGCACGCCAGACCCAGTTCGAGGCCCGATTCGATGCACAATTCAAGTTACAGCAGAAGCAGCTTGATACTCTTCAGCAAATTGTCCAGACAGTGGTGGCCAACAACAATAACTCCGCGACAACTCCTGCCGTGACCGAGCCTGCGGCCAGACAAAGTAAAATCGAACCGGAGGTACCCGAGCGTATGCCTGCGGCACCGAGAAGTTCCAACTTCGACGTGTCAAAATTCACAAAGAGCTTCCGTACTTCATTCTGCGGTACTAAAGACCCTTCGTTGGCGATCGATTGGCTGGAGGAGTTGGAAGACCGATTCGAGCTCCTGGGTGTCGATGAGTCCAAGAAAGTCGCATGCGCTCA
Source organism: Iris pallida (assembly GCA_029216955.1). Taxonomy (NCBI): domain Eukaryota; kingdom Viridiplantae; phylum Streptophyta; class Magnoliopsida; order Asparagales; family Iridaceae; genus Iris; species Iris pallida. The sequence goes on along the minus strand of JANAVB010011927.1, from coordinate 79,523 downwards.
ACTTCTACTCCGATTGAACGTGCACGACTGGTGGGCCGTGCAAAAGCGGGCAATCAGACGCGACAACGAGACGGCGGCAATATCTTAGGCCACCTTCCGAGAGGCGTTCGAGATCGAGTACCTTCCAGAAGCTATTCGACACGAGAAGGAGAATGAATTCTTGCAGCTAAGGCAAGGGAATATGACGGTGCGGCAGTACGCAGCAGAGTTCAACAAGTTAGCCAAGTTTGCTGAAGAATTCCTGCCCTCCCTGGCGGGTCGTGCACGACGGTTCGAAGTGGGCCGACGACCATCTATCTCCGCCCATGTGTCTGTTCCTAAATACCAAACGATGGGGGAGTCTCTCAACCACGCCCTCCGCCTTGAAAGCCAATACCCTCCAGGTGCTGCCGGCGCTGTGCATACCTACAATCACACACGCCCTAGCCACGCAGGAGGAAACAATGTGACCAAGCGTCCTAACAATGGGAAACAAGGCGGGTATCAAGGGCGTAATCCACGGCCTTACTGCAACCGATGTCACCGTCTCGGTCACACGATCGACAACTGCCCGATACCAGAGGATGGGTGCTGGAACTGTGGCAAGAGGGGCCACTTTCGTGCTGATTGTCCAACCAGAAGGCCGAACCCAACGGCGCCCCAACAGCACCGTCCAATGGCGCCCCAGCAGCACCGTCCAGGAAATCAAGTCCCAGCGCCTCGTGCCCATCAACCTGCGCTACAAAATGGCCAAGACCTTCACCCCAATGCCCAGGGCCGCGTCTACGCCATGACTCGAGATGAAGTACTTGCGTCAGATACGGTCGTGACAGGTATACTTAGTTTCAATAATGTGCCTGCTCGTGTACTATTTGATTCAGGTGCTTCGCATAGTTTTATATCGGCGGACTTTGCCGCCGAGCACAAATTTTCGACAATATCACTAGATCTCGACCTTAGTGTGAGCACACCTTCGGGCACACCGATACTCACTAATTTATCTTGCGCCGACGGGATTATCTGTATCGGCGGTCAAAAGATCGGTCTTGACGTGATAGTCCTAGACATGAAGGACTTCGATATCATTCTGGGAATGGACTGGCTCGGGCCGTGCAACGCAACCATAGACTGCGCTAGAAAGATGGTCACCTTCCGCATTCTGGGGGTGCCTGAATTCTGCTTTTCATATGGTGAGGCGTCGTCGACCTGCATGCTGATTTCGGCGATTTCTGCTCGGAGGATGCTGCATTATGGGTACAAAGGGTATTTGGTGTCCGTTCGAGACACGCGACATGATGGTGCAAACGCGGGTCAGACCGACGTTGTGGCAGAATTCCCCGATGTGTTCCCGGACGAGCTACCCGGCATGCCCCCCGACCGAGAAATCGAGTTCAGTATTGATACATTCCCCGATACCAGACCGATTTCCAAGGCCCCGTACAGAATGGCTCCCGCCGAGCTGAAGGAACTCAAGGTCCAGCTACAAGAGTTACTCGATAAAGGGTTTATTCGGCCTAGCGTTTCACCGTGGGGAGCGCCCGTATTGTTCGTGAAGAAGAAGGATGGGTCCATGCGTCTGTGTGTCGATTACCGAGAGCTGAATAAGGCCACCATCCGGAACAAGTACCCATTACCCCGCATAGACGACTTATTCGATCAACTGCAAGGCGCTTCGGTATTTTCGAAGATTGATCTCCGCTCAGGCTATCATCAACTCAAGATCAAGTCAGACGACGTGCAAAAGTCCGTCTTTCGCACTCGATACGGCCACTACGAGTTCCTGGTGATGCCATTCGGCCTGACGAACGCTCCTGCCGCCTTCATGGATCTGATGAATCAGGTATTTCGACCCTTCCTTGATAAATTTGTGGTAGTCTTTATTGATGATATTCTCGTCTACTCGAAGGACAAGATGCAGCATGCAGAGCATCTACGGGCCGTGCTCCAGACACTTCGAGAACATGAGTTGTACGTAAAGCAGAGTAAGTGCAAATTTTGGCTCAGCAGCGTATCCTTTCTTGGTCACATCATTTCGTCCGAAGACATTGCAGTCGACCCGAAGAAAGTGGAAGCTGTTACTGATTGGAAGCGGCCTGCATCTGCTAGTGAGATTCAAAGCTTTCTTGGTTTGGCAGGATACTATCGACGCTTCGTGAAAGACTTTGCGAAGATTGCATCGCCACTGACTCGCCTCACTCAAAAGGGAGTCGCGTATGAGTGGTCGGATGACTGTGAAGCTTCATTCCAGGAGCTAAAACAGCGACTGATTTCGGCACCTATACTCGCACTTCCGGATGGGCCAGAGGGTTTTCAGATATTCAGCGATGCTTCAGGCCAGGGCTTGGGATGTGTGCTCATGCAGCGAAACAAGGTGATATCCTTCGCCTCCAGACAGTTAAAGCCGCACGAGAAGAACTATCCTACGCATGACTTGAAGTTAGCGGCGATTGTGTTCGCGTTAAAATTGTGGCGTCACTATCTATATGGCATGGCGTGCGCAATCTATACCGACCACAAGAGCCTCAAGTATCTCTTCACCCAAAAGGAATTGAACTTGCGACAGAGACGCTGGCTTGAACTAATCAAAGACTATGACTTGACGATCGACTACACTCCGGGCAAGGAAAATGTGGTGGCGGACGCTCTGAGTCGGAAATATCTTGCCTCCTATCCATCAACCGCAGACTATTACAAGATCTAGAAGAAATGGGCATCGATCTCCGGGTTCGATTCAGGGATGTACGGTTGGCACAGCTGCAGTTAGAGCCGAGTTTGCTGGAAATGATCATGGCCGCTCAGAAGGATGATCCGTACCTGAAGAAAATGTGCGAGCGGATTTCGACAGGTTGTGTGACCGACTTTGCGGAAGACAAGACCGGCGTGCTGAGATTGAATGGCCGACTATGTGTTCCGGATGATTCAGAACTACGAAAGGAGATAATGTCAGAGGCTCATTGTGCGAAATATACCTTGCATCCAGGTAGTACCAAGATGTATAAGGACCTCCGCACGACCTTCTGGTGGCACGGGATGAAGAGAGATGTGGCGCTCTTCGTATCGCAATGCATGGCCTGTCAGCAGGTGAAAGCTGAACATCAACGATCGGGCGGGTAGATGCAGAACCTCGCTATTCCCGAGTGGAAGTGGGATCATGTCACTATGGATTTTATTGTTGGCCTGCCGAAGACATCACGGGGGAACGACGCCATCTGGGTCATCGTCGATCGATTAACCAAGTCAGCGCACTTTATCGCCATCAAAGTTACTTGGAGCGTTGATCGCCTGGCACAGGTTTATCTTGATGAGATAGTACGGCTGTACGGAGTTCCAGTATCCATCGTCTCTGATCGGGTTCACGGTTCATGTCGCGATTCTGGAGTAGCCTTCAGTCGGCGCTGGGTACCAAGTTGCAGTTTAGCTCAGCTTACCATCCTCTGACCGACGGCCAAACGGAGCGCGTTAATCAGATTCTCGAAGACATGTTACGGCTCTGCGCAATTGACTTCAAATCAAGCTGGGACGTCCACCTACCGCTGGCGGAATTTGCATACAACAATAGCTACCAATTCAGCATCCAAATGGCGCCGTATGAAGCTTTGTACGGCCGGAAGTGCAGATCGCCCATTTGCTGGGATAAAGTTGGGGAACGGCAGATACTCGGCCTGGAGCTGGTGGAAAACAGACTGTGGAAAAGGTCAAGCTAATTCGGGAAAGACTGAAGATTGCACAGAGTCGGCAAAAGAGCTACGCCGACACCCATCGAAGATCGCTTGAGTTCCAGGTGGGCGATCACGTGTTCCTGAAGGTGTCCCCCATGCGAGGAGTTACTCGGTTCGGTGCGAAGGGAAAGCTTAGTCCGATATTCGTTGGGCCGTTCGAAATACTGGAGCGGGTCGCCCCAGTGGCCTATAAAATTGCCCTACCGCCGGCACTTGAAGGTGTGCACAATGTCTTCCACGTCTTCCAGCTGCGGAAGTACGTGCACGACCCTAGCCACGTGGTGGATTTTGGCCAGCTGGAGCTAAAGTCCGACTGATCCTACGTTGAAGAGCCAGTTCAAATCTTAGAACGCAAGGATAAGCTTCTGCGAAGTCGAGTGATCCCTCTTGTTCGCGTACTCTGGAGGAACCAGGCGGCGGAAGGGTCGACATGGGAACTCGAGTCAGAGATGAAAGAAAAGTTTCCTTCATTATTTTCATAGAGGTAGGTTATGTTCTTAAGTTTCGAGGACGAAACTTATTTTTAGTTGGTTATGGTGTAGTCCCCGTCCCTACATCGTGCCCCGTTATCCGTCCACGGGGTGCGCGAGAAAGGAACACTGTCGCTATCGACTCGGTCGGGACCGATAGGTCGGGATCGATCGAATCGATCGAACGGGAACGGTTGAATTAAGATCCATTCCACGTTATGGACTGGCTTCTTCGGAACCAAGTCCTATATTCAGCGGGTAGCGCCTCGAGGATTGACTCTGCGGCTGAGTCGGGAGAGACCTCCCGTTGCTCTGCTTTTCACGCCGCTTACGTTGGTTTTGGCTTTGGTTTTCTGAATACGTTTTCGTGAATGTTTTCGATGGTTTTCATGGTTTACATTTCGAACTCGCATCTCCTATCGAACTCTTGCATAATACAGTGTTCTAATCGGTTGCTTGTGCTATTTCAGGTGATCGCGTAGGCGACGTCTAGCGCAGCCAACAAGTCCCTCGCCGCAAGCAAAGTCTCAAGGTGAGTGGCTGACCTCCTTCTTCTCGACCCTCTATTTCAAAAATGAGAACTTGGGTAATGGTAATGAAATGGAATGATTCGCTTGGAAAACACAAGTCTTATGTTTGAGTAGAGAAAAGATGAATTGTGTAGAAAAGAGATAGAATTATTTTAGGCCTGCAAAATAACTAAATGAATCGATTACATAACAAGCCCCAACGGTACCCCCAAATATACCTTATTAACCTATCAAGGTCATGGACAACTTGTCGACAAGGGCGATGGTTTCTTCGAGCGGCAACCCGGGGCCACGGGACCGACTCGGCCTAGGAAGAAACAGGTTATAGCCGAGCTGGGTAATAGGCAATCGGTAAGACGGGGACTTGCATCGGGGCTCGCTACTTGCGTTGCAAGGGTCCCGTATTGCCAGGCTATGTCCAAATGGCTAGTTAATGCCAAGTGACCTCCATATCAAACACTTGATATAAATTGTTATCAACTAACAAAGAAAGTGATGGTAAGTTTTATGTCGCACGGTGCGCTCTGCCGGAGAAAATCTTGGTGTAACTTAATGTTTCATATAAAAATATCTAAGATGGCTAGAAAGACCACTAAAAGCAAGTTGTATGATTTTATCTAAATTCTTGAACCAAATGAGAGCCTGGAAATTAATTAGCCACTCGCCAGTACATGTTGATTGTACTGATCCTCGCTCTCTCTACAGGTGCGACAGATCGGGAAGAACGTGCTACGTGAAGGGAGACAACGCTCGTGTGTTTTGAAGCTTCGTTCGTGCATCGAAGTGTCACGCCCCAGAACCAGAATACTGGAGAGCGGGGGCAGACATAGCCAGCTACGTATAACGGAATGAAATCCACACCGCTATACAGTCACGGCTGCCTAGATATGTGAGGGTTTCACTACAATCCATTAGTCTCTTAAGGTCATAAAATAGCCTATTGTCTAAATCTCAGCCAACTAATAATAGTTACAAGATGTCAGACCACCAAATACACAATAGTAAGGCGTCCCATACATTATATATTCGGAATGATCATGAAGCTACTCGTTACAAAATGTGAGGACTAGCAAGACTTCAGTCATACTTGATCAACCCCCGGGGCTTGTCAATCATGTTACAGCCCGTAGGCGGACAGTAAGTAAGTACAATCGAGCTAACACTTGCTCGTCGGCTAAATGCCTTAAAAGAATAATTTACAATATTACAGTGGGAGAATAAAAGAAACCCACTCGATTCCCTGGTTACGCCTGGTGACCACCATCGGGCTGAAAAGCAGGGAGATCCTTTGGTGTTGCTCCGGTATCTGGCCATACAAAACCAGCTGGGTCAGACCCCAGAAAGAGCAAGTGCCACAAAGGAGGCTTCAGTTAAGAACTAAAACCAACAAATTATTAGCATTTAACATGTAGGAAAACAATAAGTAACACAGATTGAGGTTTGTACACTACCAATGCACTTGTCCCAATCAGAGAAAATAATTAAGATAAGCATCATTGACATAAAAGAACTGGAGAATTGTGCTAAATAAATTATAGCTGGACAATATATGAAGAGAAGACGAATGTACTATGCCGGAAGCCAGGTTACAATCCTTAAACCAAACAAGGACCGAGATTGTAACCCTTCGCCTGAACAGAACTTAGTCTCTAATCATTTATTGCTAAAGGTGCCAATCATTAACGTGAAAAGGAGAGAGTACAATGATAAAAGTGACAATGAAGAGTACAATATGCTAGAGTGACAATAGAGTACAATCGTTATAGTAACAATCTGGAGTGACAATCATTCAATCATTCTGGTACAATCTTGCAATCAATCAATTCTAGACAATACTATACTGGACTAGACTCCATCCAGGCAATCACGGCCAATCATTGCCTACGGCTTTCTACATTAACTAACTAGGGTTATCACAATCCTAGTTACTAGCAAGATGCAATGAGATGCTCCAAGTAGTCACAGGCCCTGCAGCTATCCAGGTTATCCAGGCGAACATTATAGTGACAATTTAGAGAGTACAATACATTAGAGTGATAATAGAGTTCAATCATTTAAGTGACAATGGTGAAATGTGCCCTACTCGTCGACAGGCTACAAGTCCAAACATTTGCGGCCGGGATAACGGGATCGCCTGTAACTGGGAACATCTCTTCATGTCTAATGAATTATACTAGTCATTAACCTTAGTCCATTTCAGTAGGTACTCCTGACCGTGGTACTCAGGAGTCCCCTCCTAGACATGGTCCCCTCCTAGACATGATGCAAGACAGGACTGGATTATTTGTACAAGCACAATCGCCCACGGTGTCCAGGTAATTATACAGGTCATGTCATGTCAGGTAGCCGTCGCAACAGCTATTCGAGATAATCATGTCAGGTTTATCATATCAAGTGTACTACTCAGGAGTGCGCCACGACGGGCCACTATCAGGTCATGTCAGATCATTATATCAGGAGTGCACCACTACGGGTCACTATCACGTCATGCTCAATTATCAATTCCAAACATATCAAATGAATTCATGATTTTCAAGTTCGGGACAAAAGGCGTAAGGATATAAAATGGACGTTAAATATCTAATAAAATATCAATATACAGGGCTATAGAAGAGCCATGCGGCTAAGAAGGAGTTCAGGTCCATGCGGCTGGGAAGTGTAGTATCATGCGGCTGGGTATAGAAGGAGGCGCATGCGGCTTATAGAAGCCCATGCGGCTGGGTCAACATGGCTGCTTATGCGGCAGGGAGTGAAGGGTGCATATGCGGCTGATAAGGGACTCAACCTCATGCGGCCAAGAGAAGGGCAAGACACATGTGGCTCAATTAGGTGAGCACATGCGGCCCGGGTCACTGGAACCCATGCGGCCAAGATAAGAGGGGCGCATGCGGCTCTGGGGGACGAGGGCACATGCGGTTCAGAAGAAGCCCATGCGGCTCAGGAAAATAAAGGATGCATATGCGGCTGGGATTAATCAGGGTCATGCGGCCCGGATTAAGAAGTCCATACGGCTGGGTCTGGGGGTTCTCTTGCGGCTCGAAGATCAGGGCCTATGCGGTCCGCAAGTGGTAGAGTTCATGCGGCTCGAGGAGATGGACACATATGCGGCTGATGGGGAATGAGCCCATGCGGCTCAGGAAGTGAGATCCAGCCTATGCGGCTGAGAGTCTCATACGGCCGAATCACTTGCCGCATGAATTGTCATGCGGTCAAGTCAAGTCTAAGCACAGTTCATCTTCTCTAAATTTCTGAGAGGAAGAACACCATGAGAGCCAAGTTCTCAAGCTCTACAACTCCATCATCCGGAGCCCAAATTCGAACTTTCATAGGTCAAAATGGGATAGAACGAAATTCTCTACAACATGGAATCATCAAAACATAGAAATAACAAGATTAAGTAGATCAAAACCCAAGGAATCCGAAAAATAAAATAAACTTAGATCTACAAGAATCTAGCCATGGAAATGAGAAATGTCAAGTACTAAAGTGCTTTAGAATGTAGTAAGGAAGAGAATGAAGTAATAAAATTAGAATTCCTCCATGAAGCAAGTTGCACTTGCCTAGACCTCTCTCTTCTCTCTCTGGTAGGTAAGGAAGTGAATGAGGAAGAAGAAGATGATAAATGAAGAGAGAGAGAGAGGAGAAGGGGGTAATAAATACGAGTGGTGGTGGTAGGTAGGGGGTTCACCCCTTGGTTCTTGATGAACCAAGGCAACCAAGCCTAGCCGAACCAAACCAACCCCAGGAATAAACCAAGCCAAGATAAACCAAGGTGAACCAAGTCAAGGTCAATAAACTCTCTCTAGCAATTTAAACCAAATGAATCATGAAATAACCCAAGCCTCACTAATCCAAAATAAACCAATGAACCATTAAAACCATTTAAACTATCAATGCCAATAAAACCAAGCCAGTACAAAATAAACCAAGATAACTAATCATGACTAAATAAATTATGGGCCCAAAACACGTATACGTACACTAAATACGTATCACGAATTTGGGACATTACACGAAGCTTGGATCAAACCTTTTTGAAGACTCCGCTGTTGAAGATCGAAGACAGATGGAGCGCCTTCCCACCATCCCAGGTGGTTTTGTAATTTTGGTTGTATAATCAAGGGATGAATGTATGTAATGGCTATCTCATCGACGTTCACTTTGTAATTGAGTCAGTTTGTAAAAAGCCCGCACGACGCCCTTGTATCGAGTCTGTAAAATGATGTTCATTATTAATAAAGCTTATGTTTCCTTCTCTATAATGTGTGTTCAATTTACTCTGCGCATTCTCTTGTTGTTGTGTTTCGGATAACCTTATGACTATGCCTTGTGCGAGCGCAACTTAGGCTTGCACGGCATCACGCCCGGGGGACGACTATCGATTCTACGGAATCGGGGCGTGACATAATGGTATCAGAGCACGGCTTTACGTCCTTGGCCTCTAGTGTCGAGTTTCCAGTCTCAAATTGTTGGTGTCGTGTCGATGAGATATGTCGTTCCATACGAGGGAGTCCGTAATAAGTTTGGTTACTAATGCATTTTTACCTTCAAATCCCAGAAGGTGCGGCGGTGAATGTGGCGAACGAAGAAAGTGCTTCGAGCGGCTCGAGTAGCTCGAGGCCCGGACCCTCTAACGATGCCATGGAACGGATGTTGCGCATGCTGGAAGCGCAACAACAACAAGCTCAGGAGAATCAACGCCTGAATGAGCAACATCGACGGGAGACTGAGGCACATCGACGGGAGGTAGAGGCACGCCAGACCCAGTTCGAGGTCCGATTTGATGCACAATTCAAGTTACAGCAGAAGCAGCTTGATACTCTTCAGCAAATTGTCCAGACAGTGGTGGCCAACAACAACAACTCCTGCCGTGACCGAGCCTGCGGCCAGACAAAGTAAAATCGAACTGGAGGTACCCGAGCTTATGCCTGCGGCACCGAGAAGTTCCAACTTCGACGTGTCAAAATTTACAAAAAGCTTCCGTACTTCATTCTGCGGTACTGAAGACCCTTCGTTGGCGATCGATTGGCTGGAGGAGTTGGAAGACCGATTCGAGCTCCTGGGTGTCGATGAGTCCAAGAAAGTCGCATGCGCTCAACTTCTACTCCGATTGAATGCGCATGACTGGTGGGCCGTGCAAAAACGGGCAATCAGACGCGACAACGAGACAGCGGCAATATCTTAGGCCACCTTCCGAGAGGCGTTCGAGATCGAGTACCTTCCCGAAGCTATTCGACAAGAGAAGGAGAATGAATTCTTGCAGCTAAGGCAAGGGAATATGACGGTGCGGCAGTACGCAGCAGAGTTCAACAAGTTAGCCAAGTTTGCTGAAGAATTCCTGCCCTCCCTGGCGGGTCGTGCACGACGGTTCGAAGTGGACCTACGACCATCTATCTCCGCCCATGTGTCTGTTCCTAAATACCAAACGATGGGGGAGTCTCTCAACCACGCCCTCCGCCTTGAAAGCCAATACCCTCCAGGTGCTACCGGCGCTGTGCATACCTACAATCACAAATGCCCTAGCCACGCAGGAGGAAACAATGTGACCAAGCGTCCTAACAATGGGCAACAAGGCGGGTATCAAGGGCGTAATCAACGGCCTTACTGCAACCGATGTCACCGTCTCGGTCACACGATCGACAACTGCCCGATACCAGAGGATGGGTGCTGGAACTGTGGCAAGAGGGGCCACTTTCGTGCTGATTGTCCAACCAGAAGGCCGAACCAACGGCGCCCCAATAGCACCGTCCAATGGCGCCCCAGCAGCACCGTCCAGAAAATCAAGTCCCAGCACCTCGAGCCCATCAACCTGCGCTACAAAATGGCCAAGACCGTCGCCCCAATGCCCAGGGCCGCGTCTACGCCATGACTCGAGATGAAGTGCTTGCGTCAGATACGGTCGTGACAGGTATACTTAATTTCAATAATATGCCTGCTCGTGTACTATTTGATTCAGGTGCTTCGTATAGTTTTATATCGGCGGACTTTGCCGCCGAGCACAAATTTCCGACAATATCACTAGATCTCGACCTTAGCGTGAGCACACCTTCGGGCACACCGATACTCACTAATTTAGCTTGCGCCGACGGGATTATCTGTATCGGCGGTCAAAAGATCGGTCTTGACGTGATAGTCCTAGACATGAAGGACTTCGATATCATTCTGGGAATAGATTGGCTCGGGCCGTGCAACACAACCATAGACTGCGCTAGAAAGACGGTCACCTTCCGCATTCCGGAAGACACGCTTCCAACAGGAAGCGTATCCAAGGCTCAGTGGCGTAAGCTAAGAAGCTCTGCACACTGCTCACTGTCTTCTCCAAACAGCAAGAACACCATGGATGAACCCAAGGCTTCAAAGCATCACAACTTGGCCATCCGAACTCCAAATTCGGATTTCCAAGGCTCCAACTGGAGTGAAACTGAATGCGCTTCCACATGAAAACATCAAAACCCATAAACATCCAACTAAAATAGATCAAACCATGCAAAATCCGAAAATAGGAAAACTTAGATCTAGAGCAATGGAGACACCAAATCACAAAAAGCCAAGAACTAATGTTGATCACCATATCCTAATCTAACTAATGGACCAAGAAAATAGGGTTATCATGTAGTGGCAAGATGCACTTGCCTAGGGGTGGAGAGTTGTGGAGGAAGGAGAAGAAGAAGAAAATAAATGGTGGTGGTAATGAAGAGAGAGAGTGGTAGGTGGGGATTATAAAGAGGGGGGATGTGGTGTGTTGAGGGTGGAGCATAGGCTATGGTGATCCAATACCTATTAAACCCAACCAAACCAACCCAAACCAATCCAAACCAATTAAAACCGAGCCATGACAAAACCCAAAATACGCGAAATACTGAAATTCCACAAGTTGAAAAAATAAAAATACATGCTAAAATCCAGATACGAGTATAAATACGAAATACGGAAAATACGGAAAAATGAGGGTGACATAATTAAATCTGAAATTTATTGCAGAATAAATAATTCTTTTTGAAGGTGATGAATAGGGTCATGTGGGCTTTCTATACGAATTTACGGATCTACAATCGGATTAAAATTGAAGGAGAAATCGATTGGAAAAGTGGGATACCTTAAAGTGGGAATCTGTTTTTGTTGTTGTCGATGGTTTCTTTGTCTTTTTCGCGAGCACGGCTTCGCCATGGTGCGCCTGAGCTTCGCCGTGGAGCGGGGAGGAGGAAGGAGAGGAGGAAGGAGGTGGAAGGAATTAGGGTTTGAAAAGGGATTAGGTTTTACTAATATATGCGTATATATTTAATGGTTTAAAAGGGGGGTTCGGCCATACACTGTTTGCAAAAAAATCGCACCAACTAATTTGCAAGCCGCTGCTTGCTTCAGCAACTAAAGGGGAGGCCGGCCCCACCTCACCCATGCAGCATAAGCTGCGCTATACATGGGTGGCCGGCCCCATCAATTAACCAAAGTATATATATATATATATATATATATATATATATATATATATATATATTATAATATATAAGATATATGATATATAATAATATATATGATACATGGTCATATTTATATGATGCATAAGCATTTGCTTAGGCTGAAAGTTGGGTGGTCGGCCCCTTTCAGCAAGGGTATTACATATATTATAATATATAAGATATATATTAATATATATGATATATATTAATATATATAGATATTTATATGGATACAAAATTATATCTATCCCTATATATGCACAAAATCTCCAGAAATCATTTTAAAACCAAATACTATTTAAAAGTCAACTATCTAATTATTTAATATATTTGAGCATATCTACATACATATATAAATTCAATCCTTAATAATTCAACTCAAAATAGTAATAATTTTTAAATAGGAAAAATATGTTTATTAAATCTCTATAAAATAAATTTAATAATAATAAAGTAATAAAATTGCTCTAATGGGTGAACTGTACCACACACCCTTATCCGGGTCCAAGAACATGTACAATATTATAAAATATTATTTAATAAAAAAATACCAATAATTGTACAAATATTTAAATAATTAGAACTTGTACATAAAACTCTAATATAGTTTAGAAAATATTTATAAGTACATAAAATAAGTCTACATGGCCACATTTGGTCACACTACCTGCTTACATGGGCTAAAATTTGGTTCGGGCCTAGTTCGGACTGAATTGGTCAATCGGGTCGCTTAAAAGTCGAAAATTTAAATTAATATATAAATAAATTTGTCGGTGGAGGTTGAGTTGCAACTTGGCCTGGTTTTCCTAGTTCGCTCTTCACCATGGCTAGGCTTCCCATGACATGGCTAATACACTAGTCAAGGCACACTGCTACACCTTCCGTGCTAAAAGTCATGGTCGTCTAGTGCTCCAAAACTCAACAATGGCTAAGATCATTTTAAAAAAATAAATAAAACCATAAATTGCATAAATTAAATTTGAAGTTTAATAAAATAATAAAAAATAATAAAAAATAGGGGTTTTACATCCTACCCAACTTACAAGAATTTCGTCCTCGAAATTTAGGATTAATAGGATAGATAGGGTTGAGGGATAGGAAGAGTTCGTCCATACCAAAATGTAATTAAATTTTGGAGGAGACGATAAAACGGCATTCAACACCACCAGGCAATAGAAAATTGTGGAGTCGATATATACAAAAATATATCATGGTTATTGAATAAGGATCACTAGTGAAGGTAACAAAATTTTGAATATCAAATTTTTAGAGAACAGTAAGAAATTGAGTAGGCCAAAGAGAATAACTTAGTCATTCAGGAGATATGGTTCCTTGAGAGAAAACTGGATACTAATCATCTTGGCCGAGGGTTTGATTAATTGAACGATTAGAATCATTCTCGAGTGCTCAAGAATAATTGGGAGGGCATGATAACAATTCTAGAGTTGAGGAATGAGGAGTAGTTAAAGCCGAGGATACATCCACATGAGTCGGTTGGTGGCTATCTACATTTGTGTATACATAACCGATAGGAGACTAAAGATGATATCTTGTGTCTATCTATCAAGTACAGTGTCTGGTCTTTCTAAAGTAAGTAAAAGACAAGAACAACAAAGGTTTCAAGGACGGTGTTATATATTGAGTACGAATTACGAGGTTCATAGGCGGCAAAAATAATTCAAAAGAGAATTGCCAAGGCTGTCGCGGATGAGACTCTAAGGCAAGTTTACTATGTCTTCATCCACGTAGAATAATATAAGAAAAGCGAACCAAAGTGCAATAGGTTGATCAGACCATTATGCACCGGTTCTGATTAGACAATATGTTAGTGGGTGTACCCAATAAAATATGTCATGATCAAGCTTGATAACGAAATAAGCTTGCAAAACTGAAGCTACGTTAGCAGCATGAAATAGTCAAAATATGAGCAAGGGAGGTACTGATGAAGAAAATTTTAAATAGTCCAAGATCTTTTAAAATCAAGGCTCATCCGAAGTTTGGGCCTATACAGTTGTCCTACTTTTCTTCTCTTACGGTTTGGTGGTCTAGATAAGGTAGGGTCCTCTGAATTCAGTGTCTAAGTGAACTTATCAACATGGGTCACAAGGACAAAGGCTTTGTTGGGCCGTGAGGTATTCTATCCAACTTACAAGAGTTAAGCTAGTAGTGTGATGGGATAATGGGTCAAGCAATCAAGATAAAGCACAAATTTAAACATTTAAGGAATTAAGTAGAACAAAATTATATATCGGTCGAAAGAATTGAGTCGAGGTTGAATCTCTATCTGTGGTCGAAAATATATTGGTATCATGGTAAGGATTATAGTTTGGCTATTTTGATTAAAAGGTCATATCATGAAAATAGTGTACAAGGAGACGTGTTTTAGTGGGACATGATATATCTACATGAAGGTGATCTTGTCTAGGTCTTACATATAAAATTTGTTGGAAGAAAAAGTCTAGTATTGTGCTCCAAATATCCAAGTCATGGTAAGGGATGCCAGAAGATCTAAAATAGAAAGTGGGAGTTCACGAGGTGATAATTAATGCACAAAAATAAAGAAGATCAAGTTAAAGCATGAAATAAAATTAATTAAAGAATCCACAAAATAATAATTTAGGGGCACAGTTCTAGTGAGAACATAGTCTTCTACATGAATACAGTTAAGGAACCATTAACTCATTATTCAAATTGCAAATGGGTTAGAAGGTCGCAATTAAAAGATCTAGAATTGAAGGAAGGTCGAGTAAGTCAAAGTGGAATTACAATCACATAGCTGGGTAGATGACTAACAACACTTGTGTATATACTACTATCATGGTCATGGTGACATGACAATTAGTGTGGAGTACATCTGTCTAATTAGAGTTATCTTGATGGCCTACCATTTAAAATTTAATCCAATTTCCTCCAAAAATTTTCAAAAATAAACTTTCAAAAATAAACAACCAAAATTTGTATTCACTCCAAGCCGTTCAAATTCATCATAAAAATTTAAATCACTCTCATAAATCTCAAAGCAAAATTTTATCACGTTACTACTAACCTTTTCCAAAATTAACGTTTAAATTCAACTATTTAACTCAAGAGTTCATAATTTACGAATCCATAAAAATTTCACAATCAATCAAAATTTTAACACAATAAAATTTTCCAATAACTCATAATAAAACTCTTAGCATATTAAAAGCAATCTCAAAAAAAAAAAATTAAGCTCAATGCTCTCATAAATTTTAACTTCTATTCATGCTAAGTTATTCCAACAAAATCACAACTTTTAAATGGTACTTCCTTTAATCAATCAAAATAATTTTCCATCACACCCTTCGAAATTTTCTAAAAATTTAATATTAGCAGTCCCACATTAAACTAAATTTTCAAACAATCTTATCAGTCAATATCCTTTTTTTAACCAAAAATCTAAATATATTTGTAAACCCTCAATCATAGGACACCATTTAAAATAAAGAAAAATTCTCGAAATCATTTTCATAACTTTCAAATATTTTAAACCAAAATTCACCGTCAAACTTCCACTTAAAATTCAAAATTTACTAGACACAAAATTACAAGTTGTATGATTCAAATTTAAATAATTTATACTACCACATTCAAAATCTAAGATCATTTTTAATCCAAATTTATAACTGTTCAAATGTGTATAACTATAATCCAATGAATCATTACATCAAAACTCGAAAATCAAATAATTTTATATTTGTTCCAAGATGTATATCTATCACTCAAAACTCATAAATATCACAACTCGAAAAGCAAATCAATTTTATACTTGTGCAAGGATGGTACAACTATAACCCAATAAATCATAAATATCAAATCTTGAAAATCAATCAATTTCTTAAACCAAGTATAAAATTCTATAAATCCTCTGGTGTTTACTATTTAGAAATCTCAAGTTTAAAACTTTCCGTGGCAATATCCTACTTTATCAATTACTAATCATTAAATCACAAAAAGCCTTTTCAACTTAATTAGTCTTAAATGTATTCCAATTGCCAATATAACCATTCTAGCCATGTGTTTTACCTACGAGCATATACTAATGTAGTCATCTTCCTAGTTGACACTAAGTACAAAAATAAGAATCAACGGTAGAAAGGAATCAAGCAAGATGCAATTCAAGGAAGTCGATCGAGAGTTCGAAATGTGAAGCCAAGGGAAGAAGTCAAGCTGTATGGATGAGATTCCTAGATTCTAATCCTATGTTGCAGGTTCACATCGGTACAATTACGTAACGAAGTGACAAACTCGACCTGCATGGGCCACCACAAAAACATGTAACGCCCCAGCCCCAAAATACGTAGGACTAGGTACATCGACATGCCAGCTGTATGCATACGAAGTATACTCCAATATATGGAAACTTCGTATGAATACATATGTAAAATACAGTAGAACGATAATAACTAAATCTCATCCATAATAAAAGAATCAATATAAAATAGATATCAATGCTGGATTGTAATTTGTACAAAAGTTGGGCGGAGACAAAGTCCACTACCAACTATCTTAAATAAAATGTACAAAAAATGATTGATATAATAGCGAGACGAACCAAGCGCAATCATCTTCGAAAGAATGGCGAAGATCACGGCCTTGGCTAGAACACCTGCAAAATTACAGAAGCACACACCTGGAGAGATAACCAGGTCCTCAGAGGGACGTAACAAGATACATCAACATGCCATATAATACTGAATATAAAATATGCCACAATCAAAGAAAGTGACAAGACACAATAAGGTACTCTAACCATACTAAAGTGAACATGCAGTTAAGAACAAACCTTTCGTTGCATGAGCCCTGGCTGTAACGGGATCTAGTATAGTCCCCACTTGGGCACCAGTGACCGAGAGCACGACGTTGAAAAACGACAGTGGCCAACCTGAGAGGCTCATACCCGTATCTCCAGCGGAGCTTCCGGGTTATAAGAGAAGTGCAATAGAAGCCCATACGATAAGGAAATATTCTTCCCACCCAATGTACCTGTCAAGTCGCATCCACGACCATGTATCTCTACTAACTGCTAAGTCTCCTAATGCCTCTATTAGCAGTTAGCCCTACCGCATGCACATGGGGGATCAGCCCACACACAAGAACCTCTACATGATACTCATCTCACTCATCCTCGTGATACAACTATGTCAAGGTATATGCAATACACTACAACGGTAGTCCCTTAACTCTAGGTCCGTATGCAACCAAAGGATAAATAACAAAGTACATCTAATATCACTGAGCAGGCAGTAAATCAAGAACTATAAATAAATGAACAGTGATATGTAATAAAATGCAAACTAAAAATAAACAGTATAATGGCAAGGTATCTTGCCTGCGGTACGAGAAAGGCAAATCCAAGAGTAGCAAGTGTCAGCACCAAAACTCACAAATCACAGATGACTCCAGACACTGAAACAAACATCAAAAATGATCTCGGTGAAGAAGATATACCTAGGAAATGCCTATCCAAATGTCAAATTCTGGAACATGGACAAAATCGTAATTTCGGGTCAAAATGATGTCCGCCGTTGGACCCGCTTTGCACCGAAATGCGCGCTAGAACCTACGGTCTCTAAAGTCGTCAAACTATATGTCTACAGATTTGTTTTGACGAGACAAACCCAACGGTATGTCCAATTTTGGATTCCGGTGGGCCGTGCACAAAATCGTCCGTTGAGTGGAATTATGGGCCCGCCAAAATAGCGTCCCGATCAACGGTCTCAGAATCGGACCAAACTTGGCTCACAGGACCAGAAAAATATTTCAAGTCCAATGGCGCAAGTTTCGTCACGATTTGATGAGTGTGCACAAAATAGTTGGGAAATTCCAAAAAGCCCGATACGTAAAAATTCGACGGATACGGACCAAATTCGTTGCGCACACGCAACCAATTTGAATTTCGTCAATTCTCGCACATCCACAAATTCGATACGGACTTTTCGGTATTTTCGGTTCATAACGGGGTCGCCCGATTTGTCAGGACGTACCTCGTACGGGGTTTTTAATGTTTTTGAAAACTGATGTATCGAGATTTTTAATCTAATTTGTCACGCCCCAGAACCAGAATACTGGAAAGCGGGGGCAGACATAGACAGCTATATATAATGGAATGGGATCCACACCGCTATACGGTCACGGCTGTCTAGATATGTGAGGGTTTCACTACAATCCATCAGTCTCTTAAGGTCATAAAATAGCCTATTGTCTCAATCTCAACCAACTAATAATAATCACAAGATATCAGATCTCCAAATATACAATTATAAGGCGTCCCAAACATTACATATCCAGATGATCATGAAGCTAGTCGTTACAAAATGTGAGGACTAGCAAGAGTTCAGTCATACATGATCAACCCCCGGGGCTTGTCAATCATGTTACAGCCCGTAGGCAGACAGTAAGTAAGTACAATCGAGCTAACACTTGCTCGTCGGCTAAACGCCTCAAAAGAATAATTTACAATATTACAGTGGGAGAACAAAAAAAACCCACTCGATGTCCTGGTTACGCCTGGTGACCACCATCGGGCTGGAAGACAGGTAGATCCTTTGCTGCTGCTCCGGTATCTGGCCATACAAAACCAGCTGGGTCAGACCCCAGGAAGAGCAAGTGCCACAAAGGAGGCCACAAAATAAGAACCAAAGCCAGCAAATTAGCACAATAATATAATTACATAATAAGAGACAGTAATTTAAGAAAAAGCATGATGAATAATTATAAAAGACAATCTTGCATAGAATCACTAAAAGACAGGACATATGGAAAAGCATGTCAGGATGATATACGATGAGATAACCATGGGACTATTCAGATAGCTAGGTTACAACCCGTAAACCAAACAAGGACTTGGGTTGTAACCCTTCGTCTGAACGGAACTTGGTTTCTCTCACCATTTATCGGCAAGATAAATATAAGAAATCAGGTCAAGTAACAGTCTGGAGTGACAATCATTATAGTGACAATCTGGAGTGACAATCATCATAGTGACAATCTGGAGTGACAATCATTCAATCATTCTGGTACAATCTTACAATCAATCAATTCTAGACAATACTATACTGGACTAGACTCCATCCAAGCAATCACGGCCAATCATTGCCTACGGCTTTCTACATTAACTAACTAGGGTTATCACAATCCTAGTTACTAGCAAGATGCAATGAGATGCTCCAAGTAGTCACAGGCCCTGCAGCTATCCAGGTTATCCAGGCAATCATTATAGTGACAATCTAGAGAGTACAATACATTATAGTGACAATAGAGTTCAATCATTTAAGTGACAATGGTGGGTGCCCCACATAACAGTGGGCTGGAAATGTGCCCTACTCGTCGGCAGGCTACAAGTCCAATCATTTGCGGCCGGGATAACGGGATCGCCTGTAACTGGGAAACATCTCTTCATGACTAGTGAATTATACTAATTATTAACCTTAGTCCAATTCTGTAGGTACTCCTGACCGTGGTACTCGGGAGTCCCCTCCTAGACATGATGCAAGACATGACTGGATTATTTGTAGAAGCACAATCGCCCACGGTGTCAGGATTAATTATGCAGGTCATGTCATGTCAGGTAGCCGTCGTAACAGCTATTCAAGATATTTCAGGTCAGGTTATCATATCAAGTGTACTGGTCAGGAGTGCGCCTCGACGGGCCACTTATCAGGTCATGCTCAATTATCAATTCCAAATATATCCAGTAAATTCGTGATTATCAAGTTCAGGACAAAAGACGTAAGGATATAAAATAGACGTAAAATATCTAATAAAATATCAATATACAGGGCTATAGAAGAGCCAAGCTTAAAGAATTAAGACCAAAACTCCAAGAGCTAATGGGTTAAGCAAGGGGTCAGGGGACAGCATACACAAAAGTCACGCACGCAGGGGGAGCTGCGTACGCGAAAAGTCACGCACGCTCAAGGGAGCAGCGTACATGAAAAGTCACGCACGCTCAAGGGAGCAGCATATATGAAAAGTCATGCACGCTCAAGGAAGCAGCGTACATGAAAAGTCATGCACGCTCAAGGGAGCAGCGTACATAAAAAGTCACGCACGCTCAAGTCTGCGTACGCACAAAAGCACGCACGCAGGAGACATGCTTCCAACAGGAAGCGTATCTAAGGCTCAGTGGCGTAAGCTAAGAAGCTCTGCACACTGCTCACTGTCTTCTCCAAACAGCAAGAACACCATGGATGAACCCAAGGCTTCAAAGCATCACAACTTGGCCATCCGAACTCCAGATCCGGATTTCCAAGGCTCCAACTGGAGTGAAACTGAATGTTCTTCCACATGGAAACATCAAAACCCATAAACATCCAACTAAAATAGATCAAACCATGCAAAATCCGAAAATAGAAAAACTTAGATTAGAGCAATGGAGATACCAAATCACAAAAAGTCAAGAACTAATGTTGATCACCATGTCCTAATCTAGCTAATGGACCAAGAAAATAGGGTTCTCATGTAGTGGCAAGATGCACTTGTCTAGGGTGGAGAGTTGTGGAGGAAGGAGAAGAAGAAGAAAATAAATGGTGGTGGTAATGAAGAGAGAGAGTGGTAGGTGGGGATTATAAAGGGAGGGGGAGATGTGGTGTGTTGAGGGTGGAGCATAGGCTATGGTGATCCAATACCTATTAAACCCAACCAAACCAACCCAAACCAATCCAAACCAATTAAAACCGAGCCATGACAAAACCCAAAATACGAGAAATACTAAAATTCTACAAGTTGAGAAAATAAAAATACATGCCAAAACCCAGATACGAGTATAAATACGAAATACGGGAAATACGAAAAAATGAGGGTGACATAATTAAATCTGAAATTTATTGCAGAATAAATAATTCTTTTTGAAGGTGATGAAGAGGGTCATGTGGGCTATCTACACGAATTTACGGATCTACAATCGGATTAAAATTGAAGGAGAAATCGATTGGGAAAGTAGGATACCTTAAAGTGGGAATCTGTTTTTGTTGTTGTCGATGGTTTCTTTGTCTTCTTCGCGAGCACGGCTTCGCCATGGTACGCCCGAGCTTCGCCGTGGAGCGGGAAGGAGGAAGGAGAGGAGGAAGGAGGTGGAAGGAATTAGGGTTTGAAAAGGGATTAGGTTTTACTAATATATGCGTATATATTTAATGGTTTAAAAGGGGGGTTCGGCCATACACTGTTTGCAAAAAAATCGCACCAACTAATTTGCAAGCCGCTGCTTGCTTCAGCAACTAAAGGGGAGGCCGGCCCCACCTCACCCATGCAGCATAAGCTGCGCTATACATGGGTGGCGAAAGTATATATATATATATATATATATATATATATATATATATATATATATATATATATATATATATAATACTAATATATAAGATATATGATATATAATAATATATATGATACATATTAATATATATGGTCATATTTATATGATGCATAAGCATTTGCTTAGGCTGAAAGTTGGGTGGTCGGCCCCTTTCAGCAAGGGTATTACATATATTATAATATATAAGATATATATTAATATATATGATATATATATTAATATATATAGATATTTATATGGATACATAATTATATCTATCCCTATATATGCACAAAATCTCCAGAAATCATTTTAAAAGCAAATACTATTTAAAAGTCAACTATCTAATTATTTAATATATTTGAGCATATCTACATACATATATAAATTCAATCCTTAATAATTCAACTCAAAATAGTAATAATTTTTAAATAGGAAAAACATGTTTATTAAATCTCTATAAAATAAATTTAATAATAATAAAGTAATAAAATTGCTCCAATGGGTGAATTGTACCACACACCCTTATCCGGGTCCAAGAACATGTACAATATTATAAAATATTATTTAATAAAAAAATACCAATAATTGTACAAATATTTAAATAATTAGAACTTGTACATAAAACTCTAATATAGTTTAGAAAATATTTATAAGTACATAAAATAAGTCTACATGGCCACATTTGGTCACACTACCTGCTTACATAGGCTAAAATTTGGTTCGGGCCCAGTTCGGACTGAATTGGTCAACCTGGTCGCTTAAAAGTCAAAATTTTAAATTAATATATAAATAAATTTGTCGGTGGAGGTTGAGTTGCAACTTGGCCTGGTTTTCCTAGTTCGCTCTTCACCATGGCTAGGCTTCCCATGACATGGCTAATACACTAGTCAAGGCACACTGCTACACCTTCCGTGCTAAAAGTCATGGTCATCTAGTGCTCCAAAACTCAACAATGGCTAAGATCATTTTAAAAAAATAAATAAAACCATAAATTGCATAAATTAAATTTGAAGTTTAATAAAATAATAATAAATAATAAAAAATAGGGGTTTTATACCCAAGAAACTTCGCACATCTGCTACGGTCTTGGGTACTGGCCAACTTTCTACTGCTTCTATCTTCTTGGGATCTACTGCTACTCCAGCTCCTGATATAATGTGACCCAAAAATGAAATATGATCCGACCAAAACTCACACTTGCTGAGCTTGGCATACAACTGGTTCTCTCTCAGAACCTGCAACACTCTCCTGAGGTGGTCTTCATGCTCCTCTTCACTAGCAGAGTATACGAGAATGTCGTCGAGAAATACCACGACAAACTGATCTAAGTATGGCATAAAGATGCGATTCATCAAATCCATGAATATTGCTGGAGCATTGGTCAAACCAAACGGCATTACTAAGAATTCATAATGCCCATACTTCGACCTGAATGCTGTCTTGGGAATATCTTCCTTCCGAACCCTCACCTGATGGTACCCTGAACGAAGATCTATCTTGGAGAAAACTCTAGCTTTGCTCAACTGATCAAATAAGTCGTCGATCCTGGGTAATAGGTACTTGTTCTTCACTGTTGCCGCGTTAAGCTTCCTGTAGTCAATGCACAATCTGGATGACCCATCCTTCTTTTCCACAAGTACCACTGGTGCTGCCCATGATGACACGCTAGCTTGGATGAACTTTTTCTCCTTCAGTTCCTCTATATGCTGATATACCTTGGCCTTCTCTGAATCCGCCATTCTGTAAACTCGATCTGATATCGGTTTAGTTTCTGGTGCCAATTCTATACTGAACTCAATATCCCTAACCGGTGGTAGACCTGAAAGTTCTTCAGGAAATACGTCTAGAAACTCTTCAACTACCTTTGGAATCTGAACTTCTTCCATTACCGTTATTACTCCCTGCTCTTGTTGAGTTGCCCCTGATCTGACTAAGGTGAACCGCTTCATGCCTGGAATATCAAAAGATACACTCCCTCTACGACAATCTATTGTCGCATGACTGTCTTTCAGCCAGTCCATGCCTAAGATAACGTCAAAATTTCCAACAGGAAATTCTATCAACCGGACGGGTAAGGAATGCCCGCAAACTACAACGCTACATACTAAAATAACTCTACTAACTCTTACGAGCCCATTACCAGTGAGTATATTTAACCTCCCTGGCAATGCCTCGATCTCCATTCCTAGTCGTGTCGCAAATTGTGCAGATATAAATAAAT
The DNA here is from genome assembly GCA_029216955.1 of Iris pallida. Lineage (NCBI taxonomy): Eukaryota > Viridiplantae > Streptophyta > Magnoliopsida > Asparagales > Iridaceae > Iris > Iris pallida. Next base: position 55,828 of record JANAVB010011927.1, on the reverse strand, counting down.
GGGATGCTCTCGAATCAAACAATGCTACTGCGGGATATGAGACGACAAAAATGTTACCTGCCATAACATCTCCCGATGCCAATGCCTCCTACAAGGACAGAGTGAATGCTTGCCCTCGACCTCCTTGCTGGTTTCCATGCTGCGGCCTAGCCTGATGCTGTTGCTGGCCCCTTCCTTGATGATGCTGGGGTGGTCTATGCTGGTGTTGCTGCATCGGCGGCCCCTGCTGCCGAAACATCTGAGCCTGCGGCATTAACGGACGCTGTGCCAACGGCCTTACTACCACCGGTGGTCCTCGATACTGGCCTGCCCCTGGTGCTGGCAGAGCAGGAAACTGTTGCCCTGGTCCTCCTGACCTCGAATTCATGGGACATATGGTAACCCGATGGTCTGGATTTCTACATATCAGACACAGTCCATTCAATGTCTAATACACATCTCTAGTGTGCCCCATCTTCCCACAATAAGTGCAGCCCATCGGGGGTTGCTGGTTCTTCCTCTGTTGCTGTTGCTGCTGTCTTGGTGGTGCTGGTCCTCGTATCGCCACATCGTGGATACGAATGCCAGTGGATGGTGCTGTTGTTCGTGGCGCTGCTCCTCCTTCTCCTTCAATCTGACTGTGGGATCTCTTCTGACCCCCAGTCCTTGTCGCAAGCCTCTGAATGGTGATCTCATGCCTTCGAGTTGCCGTCAATACTTCGTCAAAAGTTTGGTAATTGTACCCCTCTATCAATTGCAAGAGTTCAAGATGAAACTCTTGCTGAAACCTCATGGCCCTCTGGCTCTCTGTTGCTACCATCTCTGGGGCGAATCTACTCAATCTACAGAACTCCGCTGCATAAGCATCTACAGTCTTGCCGGCCTGCCTGATGTTGATAAACTTCTGTTGTAGCTCAAACCGTGCCACAACTCCATAGTACTTGGTCTTGAATCTTGCTGTGAAATCGCCCCAAGCCATAGGACGTCTGATGCCCACTTCCTCTGATTCCTACCAATCACGCGCGAGATCCTGAAGTAACAACTTCACTAGATCCACACGTTCTTCTGCCGGTACCTTAGCTGCTGTCAGAATAGCCTCAATATCCTTAAGCCATGCATCTGCTGAGATGGCATCCTCCGTGCCCTCGAAATGGCGGGGGTTGTACTTGCAAAACCTGGCTGATGCTCCTGAATCTGGCCTCGCCCCTTTTTCTAATGCCGTCTACAATCCTTGGTTGAGCAACACATTCTGCTCTTGTAGCTGAGTGTGCATGCACTGCTGGGCCAACATCTGATGTTACTGAGTAGCCATCATTCCTCTCATGATCTCCAGAAGGGCTGGTGTGTCCACTTGGATAGGTGGAACTATGGGTGGTATTAGAACTTCCGGATACTGCGGTTCAGCTGCTGGTTCTACTATCACTTCTTCTTGGATAGTCTCCTGAGGTGAGACTGGCCCTTGTTGCTGACCAACCTGGTCATGTTGCCCATATTGCCTTTGTTGTTGTCCAGCTCTGACCGATGCGGACGAAGTGCCCCTAAGAAAAGGGACAAGAGAACAATCAAACAACCGGACATGAAGGATCAATAAAGTCAAAGGATACCGGAATGTCAAGCAAGGGTTGAGAATAACGAATCATTAGATCAAGGGGGGAACACGTGTGATTGAGACATCCTATAAATCAAGACACCCCACAAGTCTGAAATCAGACCTGCATGGGCCACCACTAAAACCTTGTCACGCCCCAGAACCAGAATACTGGAGAGCAGAGGAATGACTCAGCCAGCTACGTATTACGGGTAGATAAATACCGTATAATACGATCAATGCTGTCTAACCAGACGAGGGGGTGCATACTACATGAAAGTCTTACTATGGTCACTTCACATCTAGTGTCTCAATCATTCAAACAAGAAGCAAAAATAGAGAACATGTAAGATAAAGCAGTAAGGCATCCCAAACGCTTAGTCAAAATGTTCTTGAGATCTGGCTTTACAAAACATAGCCAGAAACATAGCCAGATGATGTAGTAACATATACACAATTATTATCAGCTGCAGTCTGACTTAGTTACAATTATGTAAAAGTAAGTGCAAGACAATCCGACTCACATGTCGGTGCCAAACGGCTAAGTATGAAGTAAATAACAAAATATGCAGTGAAGTAAGGAACCCACTCGAGTCCTCCTGTGATCATTCCTCTAGTATTGACCATCTTGGAGGTGGAAGTAAGCTGAGTCCTCGGGAACCGGCTCTAAATCTAGCCAGGCAAAACCAGAGAGGTTAGACCTCTAATAGCAAGTACCACAAGGAAGCACGATATGAAGGATTAAACCAGTAAGTAAGGGAATATAATAATAGATCTCTGCTTTCTACTAGGATTCACATAATATCACGACACTTCGAACCAACCTCCCAACCAAACAAGGACAGAAGTTGGCCCGTCATGTCCTGACATTCTGATCATCTCAGTTAGGCAACATAGTAGGTACAGTACACAAACAAATTATCTTGAACGGCCAATCAACTCCTATGGCTTGCTATTGTGAGTCCCAAGTTATCCTGGACTTATACAAATAGGGATTCCTCAATTCTTACTATGTGCGAGCAAGGCTAGTCTATCCAGTCAATCAATTGCGCCAATCATGAATTAGACGAGTCCCAGCGGGACGCCCGTCATCAATATACAATATACAATAATAATATAAGCAGATACCGCTCTCTGCCCGTGTGGCAGGTTTACAGTATCTGTGGGAACCATGTAATGCCCCGCTCCGCATCGGTGCATTACGATGAGTCGTTGACTCGAAGAGTTACATTGACCCGATGAAGTATCGATGCAAATCAATACGAGAGTTACCTTGGCCAAAGGTAAGCTTTGAGTCGGTTGGAATCTATGAATCAAATCGATGTAAAGGATAAGTTCCGTTGAGCAAGTGCTAATGTTGGTTGATCTGGTGTACAGGCTATGCCTTTATGCTAGACTACGGATCGTGGTATGGGCGCGATAGGCCAAATCAACCGAGTAGTTCAAAGGAATGGCTAAGTTCGGGAGTTAGTTATACGATCGAGTTATGGAAGTGAGACGCTTCAACCGGCGAGACGACAAGGCGTATCGGCTTAAGGTGGGCGGGTTCTTGACTCTCTCTTCCTATTCCTTCACGTCTTAATAAAATATGTTATGGTATGCGTAAGATGTCATCGAGTTAGCGAGCGTGGCTCGGCGACGAAAGGTTTGAGTATGTGTCGAACACTAAGATAGAACATTGAACAATCGAACAATTGAAGCGACGTGCATCAAGTACACGAGTCGCGATAGGGCATGATGGTAGAACATTAAAAGACAACATCGAGATGTGCATCAGGTGCACGGCTTCGAGAACATTGAACTATAGGCGTAGAACATTGATTATGATGCTGAGCGTGCCTTTGTGCACTTAAGCTACGAAAAGACTAAGTAAATACGGAGGTAGGCTATGCGAATAACATTATGAACGGGATGCGTGAATATGAATACGAGACGACTAAGCCGTTGGGCGTCGTGCATCAATATGGATGTGTTGGGGCATAACGCCGACGGAGCTCCCCATATGAATGGTGGATTATGTTTATGGCTGTTTTCCATAAATAAATTCACTTTATTTATTTTGTATTTGAGAAAATTACAACTGTAGGAATCTAATCTAGAAGACGATTACTTTATCCCTTGGACGATGCGATGAAGAAAACTCGAACTTTGAAGAACTTGGACAGCAACTGGGCAATCTCTTTGTTCTCTCTGAATTAATTGTTCTGTCTGATGAAGATGAAGAAACTCTCTTTTATAGAGTTCTGGATAACTGTTCTGAAGCATACGCTCAGTCAGTTACTTGACATGTGCATAACTGCAGGGACGCGTGGCAAATTCTGGTGGAGACACGTTGGAGTGCAGTTGAAAGTAGTGAAATATATCTAGGAGAGATTGATGGCATGAATGCCACGTTGCATAACTTCTGAATAAGTGGGTAACCCAGTACAGGACACGTGAGAACGTGTGTTGACTGTACGTTGAAAGTCATCCTGGATACCTTTGCTGTAATACGCTGTCTTTGAAGAGGAGCTATACGCTGGCTTTTGAAGGCACATGTCTTGCATACGCTGACTTGGGCAGCATAGAGCCATATAAGGCTGATACACTCACTTCATTGATAAGGAGTCGTATGGAGTCCATACGCTCACTTGATTGGCAAGGAGTCGTATGGAGTCCATACGCTCACTTGGTTGACAAGGAGTCGTATGGAGTCCATACGCTCACTTGGTTGACAAGGAGTCGTATGGAGTCCATATGCTCACTTGGTTGACAAGGAGTCGTATGGGGTCCATACGCTCACTTGGTTGACAAGGAGTCGTATGGAGTCCATACGCTCACTTGGTTGACAAGGAGTCGTATGGAGTCCATACGCTTACTTGGTTGGGCAATGAGGGAGTAGACACGTGGCTGTCCTCAATCTTCTCAAATACGCCATATCTTCAAATACTGACAAATATCTCTCGAGCATCGTGCTGCAGATATGATGGCTGACAGACTGTCAGAAATAACAGTAATGATGGCTGTGCATTTATGATGGCTGCTGAGCTATCCTCATAAGAGACAAAATCATTTCTCGAAAACCTATACGACGGCTAATCTTCATAGGGCAGCTGTCTTTGCACGAAAGTCGAAGTGTCAGATTTATCCTTCATTAAATATATGCTGTGCTGTCATCTCAGGAAATAATAAAATATCCACTGAGCGTACGGCCTTTAGATGAGCGTATGGCCTTGGCTGAGCGTATGGCCTTGAGCGTATGGCTTTGACTGAGCGTATAGCCTTGAGCATATGATTTTGGCTGAGTCTTATGTCAGCGTATCATAATTTTCACACCCTACAAGACCCCCTTCAAAGTTTTCGAACTTTATGAATTTCAAAAGTTCGAAATTACTTTGAACTTGAAGTGGGAATAAGTCCTGACACGCTGGCATGAGTTTGTTATCTTCCTCAATATCAGTGCAAATCTTTTAGGGATTCTGTTTAAAGAATATCCGCCGTTTGAACTTCTTCTTTTCTTCTATAAATAGGTCTTCCAAAACCTAATTTATTTCTTTACTTTTGCATTCATCTTCGAGAGAGAAAAAGAAACTCAAGACTCAGCTTCTTCTTCTTCGACTCAAGCTTTATCAATGGCGTCCAAGGTTGATGCTGCTGCGAAGGAAAAGGGGAAGGCTCCTGCGGAGTCATCTCAGCCCGCCGCCGCTGCTAAGAAGACTACCAATGAGCGCGTTCGACGAAGTGAACGCCCATTGAAGCCTCTCTATGGTAAGGATGATGATGATAAACAGTAACTATCCCCTATTTAGGGCTCTGGTTAGAACAAAATCATAAAACGTATCCCCTTTTTAGGGTCAAATACGTCAGAAAATACGCTTCCCTCTTTAGGGTTTAGCCGTATCCCATATTTTTTGTTTATACGAAAAATATGTTTGGAGCGTATTCTGTATGATACGCGTATTTTTGATAGACATGTCAAAATATGCTGTCTTGAAAGAATACGCTATGGCGAGTTGTCTCACTGAGATACGCTAACTCCTGTGTTAGCGTATGTTTTTGATGATCATCTTGTCAACCATACGCTGATACGCTCAAACTGAATTTTTTTAAAATCATTCAATTAAGATAGACTGAGCGTAAAAAGTGATCTCTAAATCTGTCATACGCTTAGGATAAACTGAACGTATGCTGAACTTTTGAGTCTGCCATACGCTTAAGGAAAACTAAGCGTATGCTGAACCTTGAGTCTGCCATACGCTTAAGGAAAACTGAGCGTATGCTGAACCTTGAGTCTGCCATACGCTTAAGGAAAACTGAGCGTATGCTGAACTTTGCCATCTCTTTGTATTGAAGATTTCTAAGGTTTTATTCATCTTTTGTAGTGAATATTCTGGCTCAGGAGGCAGAATTTGAAGGATATGTAGGAAATAATTATAGAAGTGACCTATCACATGTTCGTTTTTCCCAATTCGATGGACCTTCTACAAGAATAGCTCTTTTGACCAATCAGAAAAATGATACTTTGCTGAACCTGATGAGTGGACTGCCTTTACAGAGTGTGGATGGTGTTACCCACTCGAAGCCAGCATTTCTTTTCGGAGATGCTATTGACATAAACTCTCAGCCTGCTCTGGATAAAGTATCATACTGTTATTATAGGGATGGTGATGTAAATCAGCCAATTTATTTGACTGGTTTATCAAAAAGCATCAACATAGCTCGTTTATTTCATGCGAGTTATCAAAGACAAATGAAGTGGGATATCACTCCATCCCGACAAGCAAAGGCTGGGTGGATAGGATATCGTCAAGGAAGATTCTGCAGTGGTACTGATCCACATGTCACAACTTTGCGAGGACTGCTACCTGCCACCATCCCTCCTGAGGACTCGACACTGTAGAAGCATGGAATTTCACAACCAGAAAGCCCATGCGCCAGGCACTATATGCGCCAGAACTCAGACAGCAAAATCAAATAAGCCATTCGAAGAAGGACTTTTTATTTATATATAAAAGTCTATTACATGGATAGAAAAGGTTGTACAAAGGAGAATTTCTACAAAAGAAAGATCCTAGATCTACAGCCAGCGGCCACTATACGCCTCCAGATAGGCGCAGCGGCCACCATGCGCCTCCAGATAGGCGCAACAGCCACCATGCGCCTCCAGATAGGCGCAGCAACCACCATGCGCCTTTCGATAGGCGCAGCAGTCACCATGTGCTGTCAGTTAGGCGCAGCAGATGCCATGCGCCTCCAGCCAGGCGCATCCTACCATCTCTTCAGCAGCTCAGTTATGTGCATCCAGCTCAGTTATGTGCATCCCTTCAGCAGCTCAGTTATGTGCAACTCTTCCAACCAGGCTCATCTGGCCGAGCACAGCCCAGTTATGTGACGCTCTTCCAGCCAGGCTCACCTGATAAGTGCTTCGATTACACAAAGCATTTAACCCTCTGGCTGGAACCAAGGAAGAGAAGAGCACGACAAAGCTGTGGCCAGGGGAGGCTTCGAAAGAGCCTCCAAAGACCAAGGAAGACCGTGATCGAAATCATGGCACAAGGAGCTTTCAACACAATCAAAGTGGGTGGCACCCACTTTGAAGAAAAAGAGAACCTAGCACCGCCATTCCGATCTACGGCTCTTCCGGAACAACGGAAACGAGGCCCGAACATCCTTATCTTTGGATGCAACAAGCACCTTCCGCCTGCCTCAGAAGCCTTCGACTCCGTCTTTTGGATGTAACAATCACCTTCAAGTGCATCGAAGACAACACGACGTCTCATCTTCACCCTCGGGAGCACTTCGTCAACAGAATGCACCCGCATATCCAAGTTCATGTTGGAAGTACGTGAGGGAACGAGGAGCAAACCTTCTCTCTATGCCACTATTTATAGGCCGGGTAAATCAAACCCATGCGCCAAGTAGATGACTCTCCGAATTCTGTGCAATGAATTTACATTAAATGGATGAACCGGACGCCTCGAATTCAGCCAAACGGCTATTTATAGCACTCGAGGAGCGAGACAGACGCATCATTAAAGGACATGTCGGATGCGCCAGCCAAACAGCGCATCACAAGGACGCGCCCTCCAGCATCAGGCGCATCACACAGACGCGCCCTACAGTACCCGGTGCATCACAGAGGATGCGCCTCCCTCACATCTCCATACCGAGTGGAACACCAACCAATGTGCCCACTCAGCTGTCCATCGAACGTCACAAACATTAAATACTGAACTGACACCAGAGTTGGCAGCACGCTTCCCAAAGTCTGAACAGTTGACAGCTTTTTCAGAGAACGAAGCGTCGGCAACGTCAGCATCATCATGACTCTATTCCGACGGCTACTGCCACGTGGCCATCCGCATGTGCCTCTACGGCCATGCGTCCAAATTGCCATGCGCCTCTACGGCCATGCGTCCAAACCAGCATGCGCCTCAAAAGTCGTGCGCCTCAGACCCTTCACTGATCCCTAAAGACTGAAGAAGAGTCTCCAGTTGAAGCTTTGCATGCGCCTCAAAAGCCATGCGCCCCAGACTGATCTCTGATCCCGAAAGACAGAAGGAAAGTCGCCTGCATGTGCCACAAAAGCCATACGCTCTAAACAGTTTGTAACCCCTAAAGGTTATGAGCCGCAGCCTCCTCCTGCGCCCAATCAAGGCGCAGCTCATCAGATTACTTCCCTCCACCAAATCCGAGATCTTCGAGCCATGGGTCGATGACACGTGTCCTTTGACTCAACTCGTCCAAGATTTTAGCAACAGAAAGATCTTCTCCTCTGCTACGTGCAGGCTCACAACAGCAGTATGAAGAGTTCAACCTCCCAATCAGGGCGCATCATCCGTGCGCCCCCATCAGCAACTTCCATGTCGTATCCCCACACACCGGCACATCCTACATGCGCGCATGAGCAGCCAGTCTGCAAAACTATAAATAGAGGGATCTTCTCCTTCACATACACACACAGAATCCACAACGAACATACAAGGAATCACCAGAGAGGCAGACACAGACACTCAACGTCTTTCTCCTCTCAGCAAGCTCCAGCACCCAGAGCAATCCACACCTTCAGAGAACCGATAACCGTCGTCAGCCGGTCAACGGAGTCAACGCATTACCACTCGCTCCATTGGCACTAAGGACCCAGCTTAAACAAAAGTGTACTCCTAGGACTACATCTAAGTCCTACATTGTAACACTGTTCTGTTTGTATTAAAGTTTTCAATCAAACAATTTTAATGGCAAACAAGCTGGCGACTCTGCTGGGAACTTCTTTCTCCTATTCCGAGAAAGTCGTATCACAGGCCGATGATGTGAAGGTAGGCTCCTCCCACAAGATACTGGTCGTGCGCCTCAATCAACAGGCGTACGAGGAGTTCATTTCTGAAGGAAGTGCGAGTCCTTCGAAGCGGCTACCAAAGCCGATGAAGATCCGCACGGCCTGGGTGCGCAAGGTCGACGCCTCGGGCACCACCACTGAAGGGGATGCAGCAATCCAGCCTTCCCTTCCTGCTGACGTTCTCAGCAACCAAGGTGCGCCCGCCGATGCAGCGCATCTCTTGGGGAAGCGTGCGGCCGACCACGTTCCCCAGCTATCTCCCTCTCTGGCGAGGAAGATACGTCGACGGAGCAGGGGCGCAGCCAATGCCCCGCGCATCACCTCTGATGTGTCACAAAAAGCCTCTGTCTTTGACAGACTCACTCGCTGTAATGGCGAGAAGAATTTGGATACTGAGTACTATGTGCCCCAGCGGGCTGGTACGAAGAAATCTAAGGCGCTACGGGCCATGCACCACAAACGTGCTATGCCAGCAGCCGGCCAGAGGCACGCGCTCGTCATCACGCGCGCTGCCGATGGCAAGCTGTACAAGGTTGACTCAAGTGCTTCTGTACCAACAACGAGTCGATCTTCAAAGTCCTCATCTCGCTTGGGCGCATCTACTGCGTGCACAACCAAGTCGAGTAAGGCAAACTCGGTGGTCTTGAACTCCCGTGCCTCCTCTGGTTGTGCGTTTGAGGTTCGTTCAAGTCACTTCAAATGTTGTGGTTCCCCCACTACTGATCGTGATGCCTGCTTGGTATTAGATCAGGGGGCGCAGCACTCACCTGACCACCCCGGCGTTTGGCCTTGCCATACGTCTGAAGGGGGTGTGAAGGCACCACTCTCCTCCAATGACCTGCACAACGTGATCACTCACAAGCGCCGGTCAGGAGAGTCGACCAACAAGCACGATGCGCCTCTCACGGGGCATACTTGTGCGGTGGTCACCATCAACTGCTGTTGTAAGGCGGCAGCTCCACCAAGACAGTCGGTCTTCCAACGGCTGCAATCATCGACACCTCTCCGACGTCGCCTTGGGACGAAGGTGTCAACAGAAGAGGAACCAAAGGTTGCTTCATGCAATGTGATCTCCAACTCCTCATCAATCCGGAGACCGACTGCCAATTCCTCGTCCTCATCCAAAAGCCAGCCAAAGAAAACCAAGGCAGCTGTCTCGACCTCTGGAGTGTTTGAAGGCACTCGGTCGAGGAAGAAGTTCTTGGAGGAAGCTGGGGGTAGCCAGACCCTTGTCGATCCGAAGACGAAGATGTCCAAAGCACAGCTGCGGCGGATCTTCATCATCAAGGCGAGGCTAGTCTCCCTGAAGCCCCTCAAAATGAGGATGTCCTCCAGGACACCGCCGGGGGCAGTTCTGGAAACGAATAGGTCCTTCAAGACGGAGCTGAGGGAAAGCAGACCCTTGCAGATGCGCCTATTGGAGATGAACTCCAGAATGTGGCTGGGGGTGGCCCAACACCAGGAGAAGTGACTCCCCCGCATGAGAGTGAGGCCGAAAGCGAAGCCTCAACCAATCCATCCACCCCTGGCCGTGTCAGGACAGTATACATGGCTGGGGATGATGTCGTGTCTGATGCGCCGTCACAGGACATAGTCCAGCGCATAGACTCATTGGAGGGAGGACTCAAAACCCTCTCTGCCTCTATGCAAGCACTGACCCAAGCAGTGTTTGAGATGCGGTCAGCCTTGATCAGGACACCTTCAACTGGTCCTGACCCAGGAGCTAATGGGGAGTCGAGTGTGCCCCTCCAACGGGCGCCCTCAGATACAGAAGCACCTCGGACTTCGGAGCCCTCAAACGCTCCAATCCAGATGGTACCTCCTTCCCCGACTCCTAGCTCTACGGAGGATGTGGTCGAAATGATCAAAGACCTGCGGGAGCGCTTCGAGTCCAAGAACAGGCAAGAGGAACGCCAGAAAATGGGCATTCCCCAGCCTTATCCCCTCGAGTGGAACAAGGTGGTTTATCCCCCGAAGTATAAACCACAAACACTCACCCCATACGATGGGAAGGACTCTCCGCGACGGTACCTGACGTACTTCCAGTCACAGACAGGGCATCTTCCGAAGGAGGACGCGCTCCTCACCAGTATCTTTGTCGGGGCCCTGAAAGGAGTGGCGTATGACTGGTACTGCAGCCTCCCCGATAATTCCATATCGTCCTTCGACGACCTGACGCGCCTCTTCCTCGACCGCTTCTACGATGGCGGGAAGGATATGACGATGATGTCTCTCATAGGGATACGTCAGAAGGAGAAGGAAACGGTTCGGGCGTTCATCGAACGCTTCCGACAGGCTTGCTTCAGGCTACCTCCAGGCATGCCAGAACATGCGCTCCTCTCTGCTTGCAGCATGAACATGTTGTCTGCAGTAAAGCTCTGGCTTAACTATACTCCCCCTCCTGACTGGAGCTCCCTGATCATCGAAGCTGAAGCTGCAGAAAAGAAGGCGGCCAATGCACGTCTTCTGGGTGTCAGCTTTCCCGCCTTTGACGATAAGGGAAAAAAGTCCGCAGCTAACAGCTCCGGACGTGAAGCAAAGGGGAAACAGGCATTGACTGTTAATACCTCAAAAGGCGCATCTGTGCCTACTCAGAAGCCTCCACTGGCACCGAGACCCAAGGAGGTTTATTCATTCAATGATGACGATACCCTGCAACTTTTTGAGATACTGAAGCAGGGTGATAAGATCAAGCTACCGGACCCAAAGCGGCCCGATGAAGTTGGAAAAGTGGACAACCCAAGGTACTGTCACTACCATCGGTTCGTCGGACACCCGACCAAGGACTGCTACGTCCTCAAGAATTACATCCAGCGCATGATCAATGCGGATGTAATCTCCGTCGACTATGAAGAGAAGACAGTGTCGGCCAATGTGGTTTCGCTTCAGTTCGGCACCTTGCCGCCAACTACCACACAAGATGGCGTCGTCCCCATCCCTAAGGCGACAATGGAGGTGGTAAACTTACCACATACCCGTGACAATGTGAGTGGACTCACCCCGCTCACCACATCTCGAGGAGAGGTCCTCAGGGTTCACCCCGACCTCGTCTCCGAGGTGACTCAATCGGAGGTACGCCCTACCTCCAAATCAAAAGGCAGGAAGATCAAGTCCTGCCGCACAGTCTCTTCTTCAACAGAAGAAGCACTTCCAGTGCAAACACGTGCACAACAGAATTCCCAATCCGGCGAAGCCGCCGCCGAGGTGGTGTCTCCTAGCACCATCCCTGAGGAGGGTCCATCTAAGCCCTCAGCAGCCAATAAGCAGAAGCAGGTGGAGGCCCGTTTTGACAGACCACTACGGAAGGAGAATGCTTCGGGGCTGTCCAAGCCTCACAACTTCGACATTCTGGCACAATTAGCCAGTACACCTGCGCGCCTGTCTTTGTTCGAGCTCCTGCGTCTTTCTAAAGATTCTCGAGAAGCTCTCTGCGAAGCTCTGAAGGACGCTGAATCCTTTCTCAGTCAGGTCAAGCAGCCTGAAGACCTCCCAACTACTTGTGCGCACTGTCATTGTGAGGATGAAGTTATCCCAAATATAACTTTCACCCAACAAGACATGCTGCTCAAGCATCACCGACATAACCGACCACTGTATTATACAGGGTACATTGGCTCGGTCAAGGTGAGCCGGATTCAGATCGATCCTGGGTCTTCCCTAAGCATCATCCCGAAGGCGCTGCTATCTAAGCTGGGGATCCTGATGTACCGGCTGGCGCCCTCCAATACAACTATCAGTGGCTTCAATGCTAGCAAGAGCGAGCCATTGGGCAAGATCCGACTGAAGTGTCACATTGGCAGCCTCAAAACTGAGGTGACTTGTTATGTGGTAGATGCCGAGGTCAACTACAATATCCTGCTCGGTCGACCATGGCTGCATGAGTACATGGTGGTGCCCTCCACGCTCCACCAGTGCATGAAGTATGTATCCACCAATGGCGTCATCCGGACGGAGTTTGCAGACATCGATCCTTTCAAAGGGATTGAAGCCTACTTCACCGATTCCGACTTGTACAAGCCCATTGACGAGGAGGAAGCCAACGATGCTGATGATGAGGCAGAGACGGCAACAGAGCCGGACATGGAGCCTGAGACGACTCCCGACGCCCCCTTGAAAATTCGACTGAAGGGAAAACCACCCCAGAAGGCGCCTCCAATGAGCATCAAGCTATCAGGGAAAGTGCCGGCTCGCGAAGCACCCCTGAAGATACGCCTCAAGGGAAAGCCACCTCAAACATCGGCTCCCCTGGTGGCAAAATTACAAGGGAAGGCACCACTCACCGGAGGCGCAGCCGAGGCGCCTCTCAAGGTGCGTCTCAAGAGCAAGCCGCCGCAGTCATCCAAGGTGTCAGAGAAGGCTCATATAACCCTCTCAGACCCCAAAGCTGTGTTGGACTCTCCTAGTTCGCCCCCAGTTCTTACAGACGAGGAGCTTGGTGATTATATCTTGGCTGACGTAGAGGCATCCTCCTTTGACAATGTAATCCCACGGGATAAGATCTCGTATTTTATCAATAATAGAGTATCTTTTAATTATTCTTGTCTTCCACACTGGAATGCCATGTATACATTAGACAACGCTCTACGGTCGTTGCAAACACAAATAACGACCGTCTACCATAATCGAGTAGTCCCGTCTCAAGGAGTCTTCAAAGTCCCTCCACGGAGCCGAGACCAAGGCACCATCATCTCGGGCAAAGTCGAGCGTCATCGGGACCTCCCGTCAATCGAGCCTGAACCTGATACCGGCAGAGTACAAGTCTATCGGTACACGGATACGGCAAAGCACATTATCCAAAAGATGGGCTACGACTTGAAAAGCAACAAAGGCTTAAACTACGGCAAGGGTCGGCATCTCCCTGTCCGGCTTTCGATGCCCAATGGAAAGCCACAGGACTATTATAATCGGACTGGATGAGGGTTAGGCTATGTCACGCCGCCATCAACCCCAGAGAGTTCAGATGCAGAAGACATAGAACATTCCCACTCGTCCGAAGCATCGACTTGGGATTCCGATACCAGTATCGGATCAGTCTTCAGGAAAGTGCTGTCAGCTAACATGACGTCAGCACAACCTCAAAAAAGTGAAGGCGAAGACCAAGCGCCAGAACCCTTCGAAGAAGAACCCTGGGCCCAACGCCTAGGGGAACAATGGGAATCTCGTTTTGAGTTACGCGAACCTCCCACCGAAGACGAAGTCGAGCAGATCGACCTCGGGGATGAGTCTTCTTCCAAACCCATTTTCATCAGTAAAAGCCTAGAAGGAGAAGATCGGGAATCTTTAATCCAACTGGCTAAAGAGTATATCGACGTATTCGCCTGGAGCTATGAAGACATGCCGGGACTCGACCCACAGATCGCAATGCATAGGTTGAACATCTTACCTGATGCCAAACCTATCAAACAACAACAGCGACACTTCCGTCCAGACATCATGAATGCCATCGATCAGGAGGTAGACAAACTCTTGATCAGCGACTTCATCCGTGAGGAACAACACCCGGATTGGGTAGCCAACGTCGTTCCTGTCACCAAGAAGAACGGGAAGATACGAGTCTGTATCGACTTCAGGGATCTCAACTCTGCTTGCCCGAAGGACGAATTCCCGCTTCCAATCACTGATGTGATGATCGACAACACATGTGGCTTTGAGCACATGTCCTTCATGGACGGATATTCAGGCTACAATCAAATCAAGATGTTCCCCGATGACGCGAAACACACATTATTCAGGACTCCAAAGGGTATTTTCTGCTACACAGTAATGCCCTTCGGCTTGAAGAACGTCGGTGTGACATACCAGCGAGCTATAAGCACCATCTTCCGTCAACATCTTCGCAAGACAGTCGAATGCTATGTTGACGATATCGCAGTCAAGAGCCGCCTCAAAGGAGATCACCTACAGGACCTGAAGACGGTCTTCGATCTCATGCGGGCACATCAACTCAAGATGAACCCCGCTAAATCCTTTCTCGGGGTTTCTAGCGGCAAATTCTTGGGCTTTGTCATCACAGCGAAAGGCATTCATGTTGATCCTGAGAAGACCAAAGCCATCCTCAACATGGACCCTCGGAAGAACCTTCGAGAACTTCGGGGCCTACAGGGACGTCTGGCATATATCCGGAGGTTCATAGCAAACCTCTCCGGTAGATGTCAACCCTTTACTCAGCTCATGAAGAAGGGAATCTCTTACGTCTGGACAGAGGAGTGCCAAAAGGCTTTCGATGACATCAAGGCTTACTTAACAAGCCCACCAGTCCTGGTAGCGCCAGTCACCGGCAAACCATTTCTCATCTACGTCCGTGCCATGGATCATTCTTTTGGCGCTCTGCTGGCTCAAAACAGCAATACAGGCTACGAGCAAGCAATTTACTACCTCAGTCGAACACTCATCGGGGCCGAACACCGGTACAACCCCGTCGAAAAGGAGTGCTTGGCTTTGGTGTTTGCCATCCAGAAGACTCGTCATTATGTCTCGGGTCAGACAATTCATGTCATTTTCCGAGTCAATCTGCTCAGAGTCCTCATGACAAAGCCAGGATCATTGAACTCCCGGTTGGCTACATGGGCGATCCTGCTAACACCGTACAATATGGTGTTTGTGCCGTAAAAAGCTGTTAAGGGTCAAGCTCTGGCTGACTTTTTAGCTGCACACCCCATCCTAGAATCCTCAAAACTCTATGAAGATATCCCGGATGAGGTCCAAGAATCCAACGTCACCGAAGGAAGCTCCGTTTGGCGGATGTTCTTCGACGGCGCTTCGAGAACAGGCCCCAAAGGCCAAATCATCGCAGGAGTGGGGGTAGTCTTAGTCTCCCCCGATCAGCTGGTCATCCAGCGTGCGTACTCTCTTTCGAAGCCGTGCTCCAACAACGTTGCCGAGTACAACGCACTCGTCATGGGACTCCAGCTCGCACAACAGCTGGGGGTCGACCATCTGGAAGCTTACGGCGACTCAAAACTCGTCGTAAACCAGGTTCGGGGACAATACGAAGTTCGCCATAAAGATTTAATCCCTTATCATGAAGTCGCGTTAAACATCATTTTAACCTTCACCGGGTTCTTCATTGAACATGTCCCCCGTTTACAAAACTTGGAGGCCGATGCTCTGGCCGGCCTCGCAGCCTCATTAGCAGCGCCCTTTGGGACTCAACACTATATCACAGTAACAGGACGAGATCTGATTTATCCCAGAAACAACCTATGCTTGCGGGTGGCTCACGCCATGCCGACAAACACTGGTGTTAATGTCCGAGACTGGAGGTTCCCGTTCATCGACTTCGCTGTCTATGGAATCCTTCCAGAGGACCCGAAGGAAGCTGTCTCAGTCAGGAGACGCTCCCTTCGATTCTACTACGATACAGCTACCAAAATGTTGTACCGACGCTCCTTCGACGGGCTCCTCCTTCGATGCCTGTCCAACGAAGAAGCAGCCGAAGCTCTTCAAGAAGCTCATGACGGAACTTGTGGAGCTCATCAACCCGGTCCTAAGTTGCAAGATCGACTGCGACGTATGGGCTACTACTGGCCAACCATGGCCGCCGACGCAGTTGAATATGCTAAGAAGTGCCACGCGTGCCAACTTCATGCAGACTTCATACATACACCATCGGAGCCGCTACATCCTACAGTCGCCTCCTGGCCCTTAGAAGCCTGGGGCATGGACATTGTAGGGCCAATCAAGCCTCCTTTATCGAGAGGACACCGTTTCATCCTGGCCATCACCGACTACTTCTCCAAATGGGCGGAAGCAGTTCCACTAGCAGAAGTAAAAAGCTCCAGGGTGGTCAGCTTTATCAAACACCATGTCATTCACCATTTCGGAGTACCCCGGCGGATCATCTATGACAATGGTCCTCAGTTTATCAGCCACATTTTCAGCAGGTTCTGTGACAAGAATCGTATTCAGAACGTGGCCTCAACCGCCTACAATCCGGCAGCAAACGGATTGGCTGAGGCATTCAACAAAACTATCGTTAGGCTGCTCAAAAAGGTCGTGTCATCCAACAAACGCGACTGGGACGAAAAGCTTGGCGAATGTCTTTGGGCCTACCGCACAACGGTACGGACCCCAACAGGCAACACTCTATTCTTCCTGGTCTATGGGAGCGAAGCGGTACTGCCTCTCGAGATACAGATACCCTCACTCTGTGTAGCAATCACAAACAAACTCACAGAAGAGGACAATCAACGTCGTCGTCTGCGGGAACTGGAGGCACTTGACGAAAAGCGTCTCCTAGCTCAACAACGCATCGAACTCTACCAAGCTCGTATATCACAGGCTTTCAATAAGAAGGTCAAACAGAGGACTTTCCAAGTCGGCGACCTGGTTTTAGCAGTCAGAAGACCAATGGTGTTGACCCACAAGACACCGGAAAAGTTCGAGCCCAAGTGGGAAGGACCTTTCATCATAGAGATGGTATACTCAAACGGTGCTTACCGCCTCGCCAAACCCAACGGGGACTTGTTCATGATGCCCATCAACGGCAAGTTCCTAAAAAAGTACTATTCTTGACATCCTCCAGACATGTACTTCCCCAAACAACCTCTTTCCACAAACTCATACGCCTTCGGAACCCAGCTGTTCCGTGGCATCTTCCAGTAGAAAGATAACCACGTCCATATTACCTCTGAGTTGTCTCTCTACACCCTACAAAGCAGAATCTTACACTTCGTAATCCTACGCTACCCTTCATGTTTACCACGTCCACATTACCTCTGAGTAAACATCTTGTACAAACAACCCCTGCGTTATTGTACATTGATCGCAGAACTTCTACGTCCATATAACCTCTGAGTTGTTCAGCGTATCCCCCAAGATTATTCCTACCACGTCCATAATACCTCTGAGTAGGGAGATTCTATCATTTCGAACCCAATGATTGCCATGTCCACATTACCTCTGAGCAAACATAATGGTTCCTTCAAACTTATTATCTGTACCTGAAAACCAAGGTACGCAAAAGATAATAGGTCCACACAAATCATCAAGTTCATGACAACAAAAGATGAACACATCACAAAAAAGGTTGTAGACTTCTTTATTCTTCTGAAAAAGGAGTACAAGAAGCTACATCATCAGGGTAAGAAACTGTGAAACCCGCAATTTTTCAGTTATAATTTTTTTTTATTAATGTGTGTTTGCCACTTAGTTTTTTCTGGTCAAACCTGTAAATTTTAATTAGCAAATTATTATAAATCATTATTAGTTGTTAATTTGGAAAAAATTGTATTTTTAGAAAAATTATTATTTTGGAATTTTAGAGTTTAGTCTAAATGATATTACAAATTTTAGAAAATATTTTTAATTAATTTAGAGTTACAAATTATTAGTTGCAATTTTCTAAATGATATTACAATCTGTTAATCCAAATTTTCTTTAATCATGATTTAAAGCCCAACTATCTTTTTCTTAAAAACAAATTGGTTAAAGCATATATTACTTAAAGCCCACAAACTTATTTCTTATTATTTAAGCCATTTGTTTCTTAATTCAATTACTAAGTCTAGTAGGCCCAAAAACCCATTAAGGATTTTTCTATAGCCTTAAGCCCATCTAGTTTAAGACCCATTTTAACTTTAATGGATTTCAAACCCATTATATCCAAACCCAAAACCCACTTAACATTAACTTACTTATATAACTTAAGGAGAGAGAGAGAGTAAATTAATACTCTCATTTGTGACCTGCTGTTGATATTCCTCTTCAAGCCGAAGACCATTCGGCTGTCTTCTCCCCAACTCTCGACCGTCGGACTTCCCGACGCCGGCGCCATCAAGGCCCAGGTGGCTGTTCACCTCCCCACTCCGGTAACCCCCTATTTCCATTTCCTATATAAACCCAACTTCCTTCTCCATTTTCATCCCCACTCAAATCCCTAGTTTCCCAAACCTTTCTCCGGCGAAATTCCGGTGAATCGGAGCTCGATCCACCACCCGTGGCCGACCCCTAGCCGACCGTCGCTCCCCGACGAGATCCCGAGGCCGGCGCCCCTTCTCGGCGCACCTCCCCGGGCCGCTCGACCCGATCGGCGCCCCTTTCCAGCGGCTTCCGCCGACCCGCGCAGGCCACCGCCGTCCCCTAGCTGGCGCCCGACCCCCGACGACTTGCTGCCTCGCCGGTGTTTGCCCGGTGACTGCTGTCGGTTCCAGTACTGACGTTGTGACCCGTTCCCGTTCCGAGCTTCGATTTCGGTTTCGATTTTTGGTACACTCTGACCCAATTATTATTTTCTGTCTATGATGATAATGGTCCAACCCAATTCCAGTGGGAATTTGGGATTTTGACAACGTAATATTTACGTTGCCATCTTTTCCGAAGTTTCTTCGGAAACTGTGGATTTTCGGTTCTGTTGATTTGTGATCCTGGATTTTGTGGACAGAACATGTTTTGGAAGTTCTCAGTATTTTCGAGAAATTTTTCTGACATGTTCGATAATCTCGGGTTTCCGAGAGTTTGTGATTCTGGAGTTTAAATTAACACTTTGGCTTTGAAGAATTGTTCTCTGTTGGAAAAATAGTTATGCTATTTTGGTGGGTTCAATTTCTAGTTTAGTTCTGTTTAGTTCGGATTATTTCGTTGGGGATAGGTTCTGTTAGTATAATTTCTGGGATTTTGGTTAGAAGTTGGCTTGAGTTCTGATTGAACTTTTGGTTATAAACAATGCTGGATTGGGTTTTTGGTTGAGTTTAATAAACTGGAAGAGTTTTGGAAAATACTATTCTGTGGTAAAATATAAAAATTAGAGTTTTTCGGGAATTGTTTTGCAGGTTTACGGCGTATTCCCAGTTTTTGGGTTATCCTGAAAATAGAGGGAATGCTGCCGAAATTTTTGGGAAATTTATTAAATGATTTTTAAAATGATTTTTTCGGATTTTATTTTGGGCGACGACCCTAACGGTCACTGGGCCCCAGCGAAATGCAAACGCACCGGCTCGACCGGACGTTGAGGCAGAGTAGCTAAACGTGAAAACTGGACCAGAGTCTGAGACTCACAATATTTTTATAATTTAAATTAGAAATTGTAGTTTTATAGTTATTTAATCTTGAAACTAACCATTTTTCGTCTTATTTAAATTCGTGTAAAACGGGTTGTAAGGGCATAAGCCTAGTTACTTATCTAACCATGCTGTAAAGATGTAATAATTAGGATTTGTTTTATTTTTCTTTGCTGGTTGTGTTAATGTAACGTAAATGTTAGAATAATTATATATATATATATATATTCTCATAAATAGGAAATTCATGATTTCTCACTTATTAGATAAATAACAATTTTAGGTACAAAATACAAAGTTTTAACAATTTAAATGATAAATTACAAGTTTTCCAAAAGAAAAGTTTTACGTTGATGTTTTCTTGTAAATAGTAAACCAATTGATAATTGTAATAAAATTTATTAGGAAAGATAATAGAGATTGTAATTAAGCACATTTAGTTGGTTTGAAACAGTTTGATAAATAGAGGTGCTCCATTTGTAGGATTGCGAAGGCGTAACTAGCATCTTCCGGAACCACTATCGAAGTCCAGTTTAGTTCAAGGCAAGTACAGTTGTGATTATTTGCAATTTAATTAGTAATAGTAATCTTGCATGCTTAAACCACATTACTACACGGAACTCTCTCCTAGAGTATTGATTGTTATTGTCTCATTGATTGAATCTAATTGACTCGGGATATTGGGGGAGTAGTGTAGCGTCTATGACCAATACCCTAAAACTTTTAGTCTAAGGATTGTACGAGCTTACCCCTCTCACACACGGGGATAGGCCGGACCATATCAGTGAATCATCCCAAACCGGTCATAGTCGTTACTTACTCAAATCACATGTTTTCAATTGTAGAACTGTTGAAAAATATTGCATTTCTAAATTGTTTATAATTGCAAATTATTAATTATTAGTTGAATTGTAGATTTTCATAATTGTACTTTGCTCCCTCCTGACTGGAGACCAACATTTTTAGGTTACACTGAGGATTGCCTGTTCCACGAGGATCTGAGGCTAAGGAGCTAGTTGCTTGAGTTGTTCTTCATGATAATTGTATAAATTTTCAATTGTAAGAAATTCTTCTATTGTAAAAGTTTTTATTAATCGAATAAAAGTTGTGGCAATTTTATTATGTTGTTGATGTTACCTGCAAACGGAGATACAGCTTACTGCCGCCGTCTCAACAACGGTGCAGGCTGGGTATGATCCGGTTCGACCCAAGAAATTGGGATCGGGTCGTGACATGTTTTTAGTGGCGGCCCATGCAGGTCAACAACAACAACAACAACAACAACAACAACAACTTAGGAAAACCTATCTAGAAACAACTAGAACACTAGAATATCAATTTGTCACGACTAGAACACTAGCCCATGCGCCAGGCACTATATGCGCCAGAACTCAGACAGCAAAATCAAATAAGCCATTCGAAGAAGGACTTTTTATTTATATATAAAAGTCTATTACATGGCTAGAAAAGGTTGTACAAAGGAGAATTTCTACAAAAGAAAGATCCTAGATCTACAGCCAGCGGCCACCATGCGCCTCCAGATAGGCGCAGCGGCCACCATGCGCCTCCAGATAGGCGCAGCAGCCACCATGCGCCTCCAGATAGGCGCAACAACCACCATGCGCCTTCCGATAGGCGCAGCAGTCACCATGCGCTGTCAGTTAGGCGCAGCAGATGCCATGCGCCTCCAGCCAGGCACATCCTACCATCTCTTTAGCAGCTCAGTTATGTGCATCCAGCTCAGTTATGTGCATCCCTTCAGGAGCTCAGTTATGTGCAACTCTTCCAACCAGGCTCACCTGGCCGAGCAGAGCCCAGTTATGTGCCGCTCTTCCAGCCAGGCTCACCTGATAAGTGCTTCGATTACACAAAGCATTTAACCCTCTGGCTGGAACCAAGGAAGAGAAGAGCACGGCAAAGCTGTGGCCAGGGGAGGCTTCGAAAGAGCCTCCAAAGACCAAGGAAGACCGTGATCGAAATCGTGGCACAAGGAGCTTTCAACACAATCAAAGTGGGCGACACCCACTTTGAAGGAAGAGAGAACCTAGCACCGCCATTCCGATCTACGGCTCTTCCGGACCAACGGAAACGAGGCCCGAACATCATTATCTTTGGATGCAACAGGCACCTTCCGCCTGCCTCAGAAGCCCTCGACTCCGTCTTTTGGATGTAACAGTCACCTTCAAGTGCATCGAAGACAACACGACGTCTCATCTTCACCCTCGGGAGCACTTCGTCAACAGAATGCACCCGCATATCCAAGTTCATGTTGGAAGTACGTGAGGGAACGAGGAGCAAACCTTCTCTCCATGCTACTATTTATAGGCCGGGCAAATCAAACCCATGCGCCAAGTGGATGACTCTCCGAATTCTGTGCAATGAATTTACATTAAATGGATGAACCGGACGCCTCGAATTCAGCCAAACGGCTATTTATAGCACTCGAGGAGCGAGACAGCCGCATCATTAAAGGACATGTCAGATGCGCCAGCCAAACAGCGCATCACACGGACGCGCCCTCCAGCATCAGGTGCATCACACAGATATGCCCTACAGTACCCGGCGCATCACAGAGGATGCGCCCCCCTCACATCTCCATACCGAGTGGAACACCAACCAATGTGCCCACTCAGCTGTCCATCGAACGTCACAAACATTAAATGCTGAACTGACACCAGAGTTGGCAGCACGCTTCCCAAAGTCTGAACAGTTGACAGCTTTTTCAGAGAATAAAGCGTCGGCAACGTCAGCATCATCATGACTCTATTCCGACGGCTACTGCCACGTGGCCATCCGTATGCGCCTCTACGGCCATGCGTCCAAATCGCCATGCGCCTCTACGGCCATGCGTCCAAACCAGCATGCGCCTCAAAAGCCGTGCGCCTCAGACCCTTCACTGATCCCTAAAGACTGAAGAAGAGTCTCCAGTTGAAGCTTTGCATGTGCCTCAAAAGCCATGCGCCCCAGACTGATCTCTGATCCCGAAAGACAGAAGGAAAGTCGCCTGCATGCGCCTCAAAAGCCATGCGCTCTAAACAGTTTGTAACCCCTAAAGGTTATGAGCCGCAGTCTCCTCCTGTGCCCAATCAAGGCGCAGCTCATCAGATTACTTCCCCCCACCAAATCCGAGATCTTCGAGCCATGGGTCGATGACACGTGTCCTTTGACTCAACTCGTCCAAGATTTCAGCAACAGAAAGATCTTCTCCTCTGCTACGTGTCGGCTCACAACAGCAGTATGAAGAGTTCAACCTCCCAATCAGGGCGCATCATCCGTGCACCCCCATCAGCAACTTCCACGTGGCGTCCCCACACACCGGTGCATCCTACATGCGCGCATGAGCAGCCAGTCTGCAAAACTATAAATAGAGGGATCTTCTCCTTCACATACATACACAGAATCCACAACGAACATACAAGGAATCACCAGAGAGGCAGACACAGACACTCAACGTCTTCCTCCTCTCAGCAAGCTCCACCACCCAGAGCAATCCACACCTTCAGAGAACCGATAACCGTCGTCAGCCGGTCAACGGAGTCAACGCATTACCACTCGCTCCATTGGCACTAAGGACCCAGCTTAAACAAAAGTGTACTCCTAGGACTACATCTAAGTCCTACATTGTAACACTGTTCTGTTTGTATTAAAGTTTTCAATCAAACAATTTTAATGGCAAATAGGCACTGCTGAAGCCAGTCAGAGTTCCAATCTTTGTAAATGAATTTACTCAACTGGAAAATGCCATCTACCCAAAATAGTCTATGAGGCTGACTGGTCTGGTAAATCCGGAAAATACCAGATGGACTGCTCTTGTGAAATGGATTCTGAAGAATTTTGGTGAACAGTTACAGGTGATAGGCCTATATGATGCCATTAAGTGCACTATTTATGGTTTTAGGCCAAACCCGGATTTGTTCTTGGCGTTAGCGGAGAGGTATAACTACCGTACCGGCACCTTCATGACCCCAAGAGGCGAGATGGGATTCGCCCTTCATGAAATGGCAAATATTTCTTAGCTGCCAACAGCAGATTTGCCATATGAAGAGTATATCCCTTTCGTTGATGAAATGAATAAGATCTCCGAAGCCAACCCACTGGTTCTTCATGTCTTTGAAGAATTGATGTGCCATTACCGTATTTGTAAGGCTTTTTATAAAGGACAAGGTGGAGAAGGAGATTCCAACTATTATTCTTCCAAATGGATGGCCTATTTATTTCAAGGCCGTACTGATGAAGTTCAGAAGAAGAAGAAGACTGAGCAATATATCGGTGAATTTAAACCTCTGAATCAAACTGAGATTGACAGGCTCATCCGGGACACCACTCATGACGACATTGTCATTGAGGAAGACGAAGGCACCTATAAAGCCGGTGATAGGTTTGAGACCTATATTAAGCAGGGTGGCCGAGAATTATCTGCTGAGGGTCATCTGGCTGGATTTATATCTCTCTGGCTGAGAAAATTCGTAGTTCCTAGCACCTGTTCAGCAGACAGGATGCACAGAGGATTTGTCTTCACAGCAGTCCGTCTGGTTTTTGGGTATAAGATGGATTTACTGACAGCAATGACATGCCGTCTTAATGCTGGATTAAGGGCATATACAGACAGAATGTTCGATTTGGCAAAGAAGAGCCTTACATCCTTTCCTCGGGTAGAAATGCCCTTTACATATTTATTTGGGTGGCTGCTTCTGCATTTTGAATCTCTCCTGGATGCTGGGATGGCTAGACCAGATGACACCTTTCTGGAAAGATACAGACACACACCAAAGTAGAAATATGACACTTTGACAGATTGCAGAACTATATTAAACAGGGGAGAACTCTGGAGCTTCACTTGTGTTCCTCTACCTGTTGGTTATGAAACCATGCCTGGGAGGCTGATTGATGGCATTGGTGGCAATGAATTAGATGAGATTCAACATGAATGGCTGAAGAGGATCAGGCCATCTCATTTAATCTGCCGCCGCGACAACATCACTTATCTGGAACCATATCTTCCGAACAGGTTTGCTCGGCAATTTGGTTATAATCAGTTGCATGTGGGCAATGCAACGACGTGTTTTGCTTATCAAGGCGGGTTGATTGATGGTGCCAGAGCTTAGATATATTACATTGCTAAAGGTACAGGGGCTACCTTTTCCATGTCAGATCCGGTCACCTATCAGAGAGGAGCTAGAATATTGGCGTCTTACGCCAAGTTCTATGTATCAGCTAATACCTTTGATGAAAAATTTAGCATCTTAGGTAGAAGCTTTATTCATATTGAAAAGAAATCAACTAAATCAGCCCTACCTAGAGATTGTCATGACCAAGAAGATTCGCTGGCTACTGATGAAGTTGATGATGAAGTTTTAGAAACTTTCTTCTCTGATGACCTTCATCAACCATTACATGTACCCATCGGGAGTGCTGAAGAGAGTATATCTACCGATAATACCCCGAAGAGGAAGCGGGGCAAAGGTGCTGCTGGGCCTGCCCCAAAAAGAGTCACTCGAGCAGAGACTCGAAATCGTAGAGGAATTACCATTCCAGGGACTTCTCCTGCTTCCAATCGAGTCAGACATGCTGATGAAGCAGGTAGTGATCCAAAAGACAATTATCCTACTGTTCCATTCACAAAAAGAATAGGAAGGAAAGTGATAGTTTCAAAAACTAAATCCGTAATTTGTCTCGATGCAGAGAGTCCCACCGATCGTGCTATGCGATTGGCTTCAGAAAAACAAGCTGTCTTTGATTTTTCTGTAAAGACAGAACCTGTTGAAGAAGATATTCCTGAACCTGCTGGGTCATCCATGCCTTCTGATATAGGATCAATTTCGCCAATGGTCGATGATGTGCAGGTAATTAGTCAACCTGCGGTAGAGGCCGAACATCAGACTGAAACAACTAATGACTTACTGATTTCGAAAGAATCAGTGAAGGAAGCCACTTCTCTCAAACCAATTGCTGAAGCTTCAGAGAGCGAACAAGTTGACTATGAACCGTCGTCTCATTCTTTTGGAGAAGAAGACATGGAAATAGACGATGAATCACCGTCTAAAACTCCAATTGATGTACTGAAGACAATTGGTCAACACTCAGGGTTGACACCAGAGCCGGAGAGGCATATAGAAGTTCAAGTTCCGAGTACTTCTGGGGCGGGCAGCAGTGAAATAAATCTCGTGTCAGAAAGCACTCTGAACAGACTACGAGCCGGTCTGCATGATCCGAAGGAAACTGAATATGAACCAGCTCCAGGTAATATTTTATTCATCAAAATTTTGTCTTGTCTCTGCTTTATTGTCTTTTAGTTTTGATCATGCTTCTTTGATTCCAACAGCTGTAGGAACTGCACCGGCCATGAGTTCTACTCAAGCCCCATTTGTCCAAACTGATGTGGGTGAGGGGAGTTCACATTTGCCGAGTTCTCCAAAAGCACTCTCTTCAGCTCCCAGAATAGAGGCTCCTCCTGCTCCTTCCTCTACTATTGCAGCGACTCCCGATTTTGACACAGGGATAGCAAAGATCATGGGGATGTATTCAGATATTATTTATTCATATCTGGATACATTCTCGAGACGACTTATGAAGGATGAGACTATGCCCTTTTCGAGTCTTCGAGAGGCGACTAGTTTTCCACTTTCAGCTTTGAGACAGGCTGGTTATGAGACCCAATGTGTCTTTTTTGAACATCTCCTGAATGATTTAGAAGCAAACATCCATAAATACTGGGATATTAAAAAGGAGGATATTGAGTCTCTGACTGCAGCTGAGATTACTCAATTGGAGAATGAAGCTCAAGCTCAGCACATTGCTCTGACAGAATTCCTCACTCAGTCTTCTAAAGAGTTAATGGCGAAAGACGAAGAAATAATAAGTACTCGTCAGAATATGGAGCGCCTAGAGAAAGATGAAGCGTCAAAAGCTGAAGAGCTTAGAAAGTTGAGGGAAGAGCTAGCTCGTATTCAGGAGCAAATTGCCTCCGTGGAAAAAGACCAATCAGAGATTGCTACTGATCGTAAATCTGAAGCTGAACGCTGTAAACTTTTACAGCAAGAGCGAGAATTGATGCAAACCAATCAGATTGAAGAGACCAATCGCCGTAGCTCTATTATTGTGGAATATGACCAACGGATGATTGGAGCTGAAACAACAGAGCGAATCAAGAAAGCTCATGAAGAAAAGATAAATAATGTAATCATTCGTATTCAGGAGATAATTGCTCCTCCTAAATAGATCTTTTACATTTATCATGTATTGAAGTTTTGATACCCATTTGTAATCAATGTTTTGATTTTGATTGAAATGAATATTTTGACTTGATTCAATTCTGTGGATGATATTTTTGTAGAAAACATGTTCAGAGGTAAATAATACATAACATGTTTCAATAAAATAGAATATACAAATAAATTTTGTAACTCTATCATGATATTAAACCAAAGATAATTTTAGTTTAATACTTGATTAGAGAAACAGAATTCAGATATAAAGATATCTTTGGATTCTATTCTCCATGATCTTTGGACTCGGAAATCAAAAGACGAGATATCATTTTCATATAATAGAAAATATGATACATACTGAGATAGAAAATTCAGAGGTAATATGGACATGATTTTCTATACAAGATCTTTATTAAATCCACTGGGGATCTAATAAGACAAAATATCAAATTCTCTGGGAAAATAATACATGGTAGAATATCAGTTTCCTCTGGGGATAACGATATCGAAATAACTTTTGTAGAAAAGAATTAACTTTGATTTTATATTTGCTAGGGAATGATGAAAATATTATACATAATATTTCTTTAAGAATTTGCCATTGATAGGCATCATCGTGATTTTCCCATCCATAGAGGCAAGCTGGTATGCTCCGTTAGAGAAGACTTTGTTTACTACGAATGGGCCTTTCCACTTCGCGTTAAATTTGCCTTTGCTCATATGTGTCATGGTCATAGGACGTCTGACAGTAAGAACCAGTTCTCCCTTCTGATATGCTCTGACTTTGACTTTCCGGTTAAAAGCTTTTGAGATTCGGGCCTGATACAGCTCGATATTTTGTTGAGCATACAATCGTTTTTCATCTAGAGCTTCCAATTCTTGAAGTCGAAGACGATCATTGTTTTCTGTTGTAAGTTCATTGGAGATTGTAATTCTCAGAGAAGGAATTTGGATCTCAAGGGGAAGAACAGCTTCACACCCATATACCAAAGAGAAAGGCGTACATCCAGTCGCATTGCGAACTGTGGTGCGGTAGGCCCATAAACATTCACCAAGCTTCTCGCTCCAGTTGCGTTTGTTGGAAGAAACGAACTTTTTCAAGAGTTTGATGATCGTTTTATTGAAAGCTTCTGCCAATCCATTAGCTGCTGGATTATATGCTGTAGAAGCTAAATTATTGATCCGATGGTCGTCGCAGAATCGAGTAAATTTCTGACTGACGAACTGCGGTCTGTTATCATGGATAATATGCCGAGGAATACCAAATCGATAGATGACATGATGTTTGACGAAGTTAATAACATTAGAAGTTTTTACTTCAGATAACGGGATTGCTTCAGCCCATTTAGAAAAGTAATCGGTTATTGCTAGAATAAACCGATGTCCTTTTGATGATGGTGGGTTAATAGGACCAATAACATCCATGCCCCAAGCTTCAAAGGGCCATGATGCCGCTGTTGGGTGTAAGAATTCTGACGGTTGATGGATAAAGTCCGTATGAATTTGACAGGCTTTACATTTCCGAGCATATTGAATGGCGTCAGCCACCATCGTGGGCCAATAATAACCCATATGTCGGATACGATCTTAAAGTTTAGGACCCGGTTGATGAGCTCCACAAACACCATCATGTGCTTCACGGACAATCTGTTGTGCTTCTTCACCAGCGATACATCGGAGGAGAAGACCATCGTAGGACCGACGATATAGTGTCTTCGTAGTATGATTATAATAGAATCTGAGAGATCGACGCCGAATAGACGCCGCTTTACTCGGATTATCGGGAAGTATGTCATATAATACAAAGTCTAGAAACGGGCGTCTCCAGTCTTCAGTTGTGGCTTCTGTTTCATTAGAAAAGACATATTCCATAGTAGAATCGGAAGAAGATGAGGACACTTTGTCAAACTTTAATTCAGCATCAAGGTTGAGAGAATCTTTGTCTGGATTATGGGGAAAAACCAAAGCCAAATTATTCTCAACGCAGAATAGTTCTCGGTTATAAACCACTATTACTTGCTGACGTCTGATTGGTATGGCTAATACAGCAGCAAGATTAGCCAAAGCATCAGCTTCTGCATTATAGGCTCGTCGAACATGTTCAATAAAGAAACCTTCAAAGGAGGAGGCCATAGAGAGTGCTGCTCGATGATAAGGTATCAAATCTTGATGACGAACTTCATACGTTCCTCTGATTTGATTGATAATAAGCTTGGAGTCTCCATAAACTTCCAAATATTGAATATCTAGATGTTTAGCAAGTTGAAGACCGATGAGCAACGCATTGTATTCGGCTACATTATTTGGACATGATTGATCCAGAGAATAAGTCCTCTGAATAGTTAGTCCTTCTGGGGATACGAGAACAATCCCAACTCCGGCGACAATATTGCCATTAGGACCTATTCTAGATGCTCCATCAAAGAATAGACGCCAGATAGGAATTTCTTCAGAAACCAGATTTGAATCCAGAACTTTATCTGGAATCTCATCATATAATTTAGAATCTTCTGGAACTGCATGAGCTGCAAGAAAATCAGCAAGAGCTTGTCCTTTAACTGACTTTTGAGGAATATAATGCATGTCGTATTGAGCTAACAAGATTCCCCAATTAGCTAGTCTGGAGTTGAGAATACCGGGTTTCTTCATCATAATCCTGATGGGATTCACTCTGGAAATGACGTGAATTGTTTGACCGATAATATAATGTCGCATTTTCTGAACAGCAAACATTAATGCTAGGCATTCTTTCTCGATTGGAGAATAACGCGGTTCAGCGCCTGTCATTGTGCGACTGAGATAATAAATAGCCTGTTCATAGCCATCTTTATTTTTCTGGGCGAGTAATGCACCAAGAGAATGATCCATGGCTCGCACATATAGAAGGAATGGTATTCCCGAGACGGGAGGTACCAAAACTGGAGGGTTCATGAGATATTGTTTGATATCATCAAATGCTTTTTGACATTCTTCGTTCCAGACGAAAGATACACCTTTCTTCAGAAGTTTGTTGAATGGTCTGCAGTGTCCTGATAAGTTGGAAATGAATCTCCTGATATAAGCAATTCTTCTTTGAAATCTCGTAGCTCTTTTAAGGTGCGTGGAGGATGCATCTCTTGAATGGCTTTGATCTTCTCGGGATCCACGTGTATACCTTTAGCGGTAATGACGAAGCCAAGAAGTTTGCCACTAGAGACGCCCAGGAAGGACTTAGTAGGGTTCATTTTAAGTTGATGCTGACGCATTAAATCAAAGATAGTCTTCAAATCTTGGATATGATCCTCCTTTTGTTCGACTTTTGACTGCAATATCATCAACATAGCATTCGACTATTTTTCGGAGATGTTCGCAGAATATAGTGCTCATTGCTCGCTGATATGTTGCTCCTGCATTCTTGAGACCAAACGGCATCACTGTATAACAGTATGTACCGATCGGCGTTCTGAAGGAAGTATGTCTCTCATCGTCCGGAAACATTTTGATTTGATTGTATCCCGAATACCCATCCATGAATGACATTCGTTCGAAACCACATGTGTTATCGATCATGACATCGGTAATTGGAAGAGAAAACTCGTCTTTAGGACAAGCTGCATTAAGATCGCGAAAGTCTATACAGACTCGGATCTTGCCGGTCTTTTTAAGGACAGGAACGATGTTAGCCACCCATTCAGGATGTTGTTCCTCTCGAATAAATCCGGAAGCCATATGCTTGTTGTCTTCAGCTTTAATTGCATCCATAATGTCTGGACGAAATCGTCGCTGTTGTTGTTTGACTGGTTTAGCATTTGGCATGATATTAAGTTTGTGCATTGCAATCTTTGGATCTAATCCTGGCATATCCTCATAACTCCAGGCGAAGATATCGATATACTCATGAATAAGCTTGATCATGTCTTGTTTATCTGTTTCTGAAAGACTTTCGCTGATGAATATTGGTTTAGGGGACCCCTCTTCACCAACATCAATTTGGATCAGTTTATCTTCAGTAGGAGGTTCCCTCTGCTCGAACCTGAATTCCCATTGATTGTCTAATCTTTGAGCCCATTGTTCTGATTCTGGTGATATTTCAAAATCATCCTCATCTTCATCATTTTCTTGCGGGCCATCAACAAAGACCATATTGATGGATAGAATAGAGCGATGGAGATCGCCAATACTTGTGTCAGAATCCCAAGAAATGGAATCGGAAGACTCAGATCGTTCATCTTCAGATCGTTCGTCTTCATCGAATTTTGAATCTTCATGGACTATGTTGATAAAGGAGGTAGGAGCAATATAACCCAAACCATATTTTGTCCTTCCGTATTTTAATGGAGGAATTCGAACAGGCATTATTCTTCATTTTCCATTATTGAGGCTGGTTCTGAAGTCATAACCCATATTCTTGATGATATTTTTGGACTGTTGACTATAGCGACGTAATTGTAACCTTCCAGTATCGTTGTTTTTGTCATCTTCTTCCAGATTAGAAGGATTCTGGGATCCTTTGTAGAAGAATATTAGATTTTCTCCCTTCTTTCGAATAGGAACCACGAAGTACGATTTTTGTATAGACTCTAATGATATATCTGTATGAAGAGTTTGAACAACTCCTATAGTTAGTGGCTCTAAGCTATCTAGCAATTGTAAATAACTTTGTACATGATTACAGACATCAATATACTGCAAAGGAGATGCTTCATTAATATTAGATACTGTATTTACAACAGAAGGCTGAGCCTTATCAGACTTAGTCAAATTAATGACAAAAGGGGGAGAAGAAGAGCGATCAGAAGTTTTGTTTCGATTAAGATCGATAACAAAAGGCTCAGAAGAGGTAAGCTCCCTTGAAGAAGATCGTGGATAAGTAGTACGTCCACTGACTGGAATGACTAGAGTATCGGGTCTAGCCTGAGAAGATGGAGGGGGAGTGGTGCGTCCACTGACAGGAATTATCAGCAAACTTTGTGGAGCTTGGGAAGACGATATAGTAGTACGTCCACTGACAGGAATTATCAGTGAGCCTTGTGGAGCTTGGGCAGATGATGAAGTAGTACGTCCACTGACCGGAATTATCAGTGAGCCTTGTGGAGCTTGGGCAGACTGCGGAGGAGTGATACGCCCTTTTACAGGAATAACAAAGGTATCGACTTTTGACATCTCATCATCATTATCCATAGCTTGCAAGACTTTTGAGTATTCATCTTTGTACATGCGAGCGTCATTGAAGTAAGCTTCGACTCTTTTGAATGGATAGAGATCTGCAACCTCCTTTTGAACTTCTCCATTATCATCAACATATTTGAAGCACTGATAAAGAGTCGAAGGAACGATATTATGTTCATGCAAGAATGGTCTCCCTAATAGAGCATTGTATGAGCAACCATGATTGTCGATGATGTAGAAAGTAACTTCAGTGCGAAGATCGCCTATTTGAAATTTGAGGCAAATTTTGCCCAAAGGCTCACTTTTTCCTTGATTGAATCCCAAGATGGTAGTGATAGTGCTGGAAAGACTATGCACAGGTATCTTCAGTGCATCTAGCATAGCCTTCGGCATAATACTGAGAGCAGATCCTGGATCAATCAGTAGATGATCAACCTTCATAGAATCGATATATCATGTATGATATAAAGGACGGTCGTGTCGATTATCCTCTAGCAGCATATCGTCCTGCGTAAAGGTAATGTTTGGAATTAATTCCAAAACATTATGGCAATGAGAAACAGGTTCTGTTTCCAACTTCTTGAGGAGAGTTAGGCAGGTTTCTGCTTGCAGCAGTGCTTCACTCAGAGTTTCTCGAGTCTCTTTAGAGAGGCGTAAGAGCTCAAAGATTGATAATTTAGCTGGTGTATTGGCTAGTTGAGCCAATATATCAAAATTATAAGGCTTTTCAAGTCCTGTAGGAGATGACTTCTTCAATGGTTTATCGAAGCGAACTTGTTGTTTGCCTTTGTCAGCTGCTATTGGTTTAGAAGGAACTGTCTCAGCAGGAACATTTGAAGGCTCTTCAGTAGAGACTGGTGTTGGAGCTGAAACCAGAGGGACATCAGGAGTTTCTCCAGGAATGTCAGCATAATCTTTCAGATATATTTTTCCTGATCGAGTTCCAGCATGAACTTCGACTTCAGATTCTGGTTCAGAGTCTATGGAAACCATGTTACAATTCTTCATCTTGCTCTTGGTTCTTTTATGCTTGATGAGAGCTTCATTCCAGAAATCGAGACCAACAAGAGATTGATTATGTCTCATAGTGATGGCTAAAGGTGCTCGGAGTCCTTTGCCTGAGTTCAAACCAGGAGCAGTGGCTAGATCATAACCCATCTTCGCCATTAATTTACGAGATTGTGAACTGTATAGATGAAATGCAGGCTTGTACCTATCTTCAGATTGAGGTACAGATTTTATCTCCGTAGGGAGTGAATTTCCTGCCAAGATAAAATTAGAGGTTAGATAAAAATCGGGTGTGAAACTAGAAGTCACATTGCATGACTTAGTCTTTCCGAGCTTCTTTTTAGACAAAGGAGTCTTCCAAAGAGAAGAGGAAGACGTCTCAAACTCCATCATTAAATCCGGGTGGATCCACATGATCTCTCCCTTCTTAGTTGTGACAGGAACAAGTCCTTCATTCTGTGCTGGTGGGATGTTCACCACTTCGAGAGTTGCTTTGGGGATAGGAACAATCCCACTTTCCACCATTAAAGGAGGAAAGTCACCGAACTGTATTAAAATAACATTTGCTGTGACTGTCTTGTCTTTGGGTGTCAGTATCACAGCTCCTGATTTAATCATCTCTTGGATCTTTCCTTTTAATACATAGCAAGATCGGATTGTATGACCCAGCATTCTATGATATGGACAGTATTTTGGATGATCTGTTTTGTTGGCTTCATCAGGCTTTTTGATTTCTGGCAATTGTATTTTGTTACCTTTGAGCAAGCATTCAAAGATACCCTGAACATCGTCATCATCGAAAGAATATTCTTCCTTCGGCCGAGGAGGTCTCTGTTGTTGATTTGTTGGAGCTGGAGTAGCTTGGGTAGTCTTTACCTCTTGACTATTGCTCTGGAGATTGACTTCAAAAGCCTCTTTTCCTTTGCGATTATTGGGTCGAGTACTATTGCTAGCACTCTGATTTAATTCTTTGGGAGCCATTTGTACCCCCAGGACTTTGAAGGTCTCAGCACTGACTTCAGCAGCCTTGGCACTGACGATGAAAGAAGGCTAATCTTGAAACTGAGTGGACCATGTCCACATACTGATGATTGGTAAGAGATTCGACTTGCAAGTGTCGATAGTAACAGCATCGGAAGTTCCAAGAGGCATTTTGAGGGCTTCTCTTCTGAATCTTTCAATGAAGTCCTCAGTAGTTTCATTATTTTTCTGTTTAATTCTTATGAGGGCTGACATGGTCATGTCATTGAGCCCTTCATAGAATCGTTCAAGAAACATTTGTTTGAACCCAACAAATGAAGTAATGCACCCATCCGGGAGACTTCTATACCATTCATAAGTTGTTCCTTTAAGACATCCGACGAACACCCGAGTGAGGAGGGCATCGTTTGGTTGCAACTGATCAGTCATTACTTCAAAATGATTAATGAATTGACTTGGGGAGGTAGTTCCATCAAAGAAAGAGATAGTCGGAGGCTTGTATTTAGGAGGATATGATACTTGCTTCCATTCTATCGGGTAAGGTTGCTTGATACCTAACCTTTGTAAACCATCCTTTTGTTTAAATGTCTCAAATTGAGTTCGGAGATTCCTTAACTCTTCAGTAACAATTCCGGAAGATTGTGGAGTTGTAACTTGTTGAGTGTAATTGGGAGGAGGGACTGCAACATATGTACCACCCCCATCTCCAGACTGACTTGGAGTGGTTTGTACAGGAACATTAGATTGTACCCCCGAAATAGTAGAGGGTTCCAGATTTGGGGTAACAGGAGTATTTAATACCACTGGTGGTACTGTTTGTTGAACTTGCTGAGTTTGATGCTGAGCTTGCATAAGAGTGTGCATAGCATTCAATGTATCTGCCATAGCTCGTAACTGTTGTTCCAAAGAAGAAATCCTCTGCTCATGAGCTTTAGTGCTAGTTAAAGATTCATGATTGCCATCCACCATGTAAGTGGTAATAATTCGAGGAATAGACGATGAAACAGTCCGTTCTGAATCATCGCTGTGTGAGTCAATATCTTTCCCGGGACTATTTACAGGAATCAATACTAGAAAATTGGACTCTCCAAGGAAGTCCTCTGTGATCTCCGGATTACCACTTGGATGAGAAGAAGAATAGACCCTGGCCAAGGCTCCGGTCCTGGATCGGGTGCCAAGATAAACACCATCTTCAGAATCTGATATAGCATCAGACCGTATGCTACCCCTAATATTTCTGGAAGTCATGTTGACAGAAGCATAAAAAGGTTCATCTTCATCCAATATTGGTTCATATTGAATCCGTTCGAAAACAGATCGTCTTTTTGGTGAACAACAGCACTGGATTACAACCCGAGGTTGAAAGTTGCAACCATGCTTTTCATAGCAAATATGAGCAATGCCATGGCCAGATGGAGTGTCAATTCTCCGTTTATTTTGCAAATACTCCCGGAGATCCGTAGGAATAGATTGGAAAGTACTTGAAGATAGTTTCTGTGTAGAAACTTGTCTTTTGTTCTTCTGTCTTCTCGGTTCTTGAGTGTATAAAGACTGATTAATTTGAGCCACATAGTTCTTGGCATATTCTACATCAGAGTCTAGTATAATTGTCTCAGTTTGATCAGGCTTCTTAATACCAGAAGTGGAACTGAGATGATTCTGATTAAGCTTGTTACGAAGATCTGTAGGAGATATGACTTTGGTATCAGTCTTGGATACTTGTAATTTGCCTTTCTCAGATCGAGAAATTTTGAGAGAAGGAAGATGGGTATTATTCCGACTAGGAGTCGGTAATAATCCATCTTTAGAGAAAGTAGCCAAAAGGCGTTTTTCTTTGTTTGATCTAGTAAGAGTACTAGTCAAATTAACTCCAGAGGTAAAGACCTTAGGAGTAGAGGAGTTGACTAAAGAGTCTTTCTCCTTGGTTGGTACAAGATGTGCAAGTTGTGGGGGAATCATTTGTATGTTCTGTGGAAGAGAACCCCCAGCCTGATTTTGAGAAACATTCAAAGGACTGTATCTGTTAGCAAACGCTGACTTCAGTTTGGACTTCTGGTCATACGCTGCCTTTTTACTAGCATACGCCGGCTTTGGCTTAGCGTACGCTGCCTTCTGTTGGCTTTTGTACGCTGCCTTCGCCGTACGCTGCCCTTTGACTGCCATACGCACAGAGTCATCAATGGCTAAAGAGCCGACTGTTGTCGTAAGAGTAGAAGGAGAAGAGACTTTGACATATCCAGAGATGGTTTTCCTTGGACACGCTGACTTGGTTAAAGAACCCACTTTGTCAGCGTGACTAGGAGAAGCCACTGTTGCCGTGTTCAGGGAAGCCGGAGTGTGCTTCATTGAAGTTGAAGACGTGTTCTTGTCAGTGTGAGAAGTGACAGAAGCGTCTCGGACTGTCGAAGAAGACTTAGGGACATAGACAGAGCATCCCTTCTTCTTGGCAGCAGGTAGAGCGGAGGAAGCAATTCGGCCCTCCTTTGCCTTGAGCATTTCTTCGTAAGCAGATTGGTCGAATTGTACGACCATCGTCTTCTTCGTCGAACCGATCGACGAAGTATCGCATTGAGTTATTGCTATCTCATCGGAGGAGACAGCTTTCCCCAGCAGAGTCGCCAATTTGTTTTCCATAAATAAATTCACTTTGTTTATTTTGTATCTGAGAAAATTACAACTGTAGGAATCTAATCTAGAAGACGATTACTTTATCCCTTGGACGATGCGATGAAGAAAACTCGAACTTTGAAGAACTTGGACAGCAACTGGGCAATCTCTTTGTTCTCTCTGAATTAATTGTTCTGTCTGATGAAGATGAAGAAACTCTCTTTTATAGAGTTCTGGATAACTATTTTGAAGCATACGCTCAGTCAGTTACTTGACGTGTGCATAACTGCAGGGACGCGTGGCAAATTCTGGTGGAGACACGTTGGAGTGCGGTTGAAAGTAGTAGAATATATCTAGGAGAGATTGATGGCATGAATGCCACGTTGCATAACTTCTGAATAAGTGGGTAACCGAGTACAGGACACGTGAGAACGTGTGTTGACTGTACGTTGAAAGTCATCCTGGATACCTTTGC
The DNA here is from genome assembly GCA_029216955.1 of Iris pallida. Taxonomy (NCBI): domain Eukaryota; kingdom Viridiplantae; phylum Streptophyta; class Magnoliopsida; order Asparagales; family Iridaceae; genus Iris; species Iris pallida. The sequence goes on along the minus strand of JANAVB010011927.1, from coordinate 18,522 downwards.
TGTAATACGCTGTCTTTGAAGAGGAGCTATATGCTGGCTTTTGAAGGCACATGTCTTGCATACGCTGACTTGGGCAGCATAGAGCCATATAAGGCTGATATGCTCACTTCATTGATAAGGAGTCGTATGGAGTCCATACGCTCACTTGATTGGCAAGGAGTCGTATGGAGTCCATACGCTCACTTGGTTGACAAGGAGTCGTATGGGGTCCATACGCTCACTTGGTTGACAAGGAGTCGTATGGAGTCCATACGCTCACTTGGTTGACAAGGAGTCGTATGGAGTCCATACGCTTACTTGGTTGGGCAATGAGGGAGTAGACACGTGGCTGTCCTCAATCTTCTCAAATACGCCATATCTTCAAATACTGACAAATATCTCTCGAGCGTCGTGCTGTAGATATGATGGCTGACAGACTATCAGAAATGACAGTAATGATGGTTGTGCATTTATGATGGCTGCTGAGCTGTCCTCATAAGAGACAAAATTATTTCTCGAAAACCTATACGACGGCTAATCTTCATAGGGCCGCTGTCTTTGCACGAAAGACGAAGTGTCAGATTCATCCTTCATTAAATACATGCTGTGCTGTCATCTCAAGAAATAATAAAATATCCACTGAGCGTACAGCCTTTAGATGAGCATATGGCCTTGGCTGAGCGTATGGCCTTGAGCGTATGGCTTTGACTGAGCGTATAGCCTTGAGCGTATGATTTTGGCTGAGTCTTATGTCAGCGTGTCATAATTTTCACACCCTACAATGGCACGGGAAACCGTTTATGTGCGAGACTATGTTTATGGAATACGAGATTGGTTGGTATGCTATGGATTGTATGATATGGTACGTATTGCATGGTCAATGGACTCGGATGGCCCGTGCACGGGTACGGCTTTCCTCGAACGGTTACGCCGGGGCGCCGGGACCGTTCGGCCTAGGAGGGAATTATGTGTGGTATTTATGGTGCACAACATTCGAACAGATTGCAACCGTCCAGTGCTGTGATAAGCTATGATATCCGTAAGTTTGGGATCCTTCGGATACTGGGCTAGCAACCCGTATCGAAGCGATTATAGGCTTACACATATGAGATGCCAAGTCCATTACGGTGCGAAACACCGTGACCTTCATATAGATAGGGCCGGTGGGCTGAGATGAGAGCTGGGTACAGGCGCAGGGCCTGCTACCCATTATGCATATGATTACGTTTATGAATTGGTCGGTTGTACGAATCGTATGTTTGCTTATGTTAAGTTTTAACCACTGCAGGCTAAGGAAAATGGGACGGATGTGCACGAACACTATGTTTACGTTCATATTATGGCTAACTGTATCTGCTGCAGGAACACGACATGGGACACATTTATGATAATGTGTTATGTTTAAGTATTGCTATGAAACTGATCCTAAGGCTAAGTAGAAAGATCACAAATAAGATATGCATGTTCCACTAAATAATTTAGTGTTTGGTTTGGGTGCGAGCGGGTCTTGATCAGTGCGAAGCGAGGACGAAAGCACTAATCCCCCACTAGTTTATGTGCAGGTCAGGTCATGATCGGCTCGGGGCGGAGCTTGGCTTGGACGTGCCGAGGTATGGAGTCCTTGGCGTTCAAGAGAAGCTTCCGCATATGCGTTCGGACTTGCGACATGGAGATGTTCGGCCGTAAACTACTTGGTGGCTATAAAGAGACATAATGTATGGAACAATGTAATCCTTTACGACCTAGAGAGATCATGAGCGTTGTAGCCAATTGGCATTTTATGTTGGGCTATTCAGAGCCTTTGTAACCTTCAGTTCATTATGAATAAAAGAGATTTTTGTGTTTTACCTTGTTTTCTTTCGCTGCTTATGTTATCGATTTGAGATAGTTCTATGTGAACCTGTTATCTTGCCTTGCACGAGCGCAACTCCAGGCTCGTGCGGCATCACGCCCCAGCGAGGACGATGATTCGGGTAAAATCTAGCGAGGACGAGCAATTTCTCGGGTCGAGGCGCGAGTAAGTTGGTATCAGAGCGGTTCCATCCATTGGTCCGTGCGTGAATCTCTTTGACCCTTAGTTGCTTCGATATCGAAATTCAGTTGACTCTAAGTTGTTTTCGCAATCGCATGGCTCATGGATCTGCTCGACGCTACATTGGATGTTCCATATAATAAGTCTATATTAAGTTGCGTACGTCTGCCACAAGTATGTCAAGACTATCACGCTATCTTCGGGTGCCATCGGAGAGTGTTGGTTGCACGAAGTGCAACGAGTTATGGAATGCTGGTCGTACGAAGTGCAACGAATATGGTGATGTTGGTTGCATGAAGTGCAATGATATGTGTGGTCGGTCGCACGAAGTGCGAGGAGATATGTGTTGTTGGTTGCACGAAGTACAACGGGTCGATATGTGAGGCGATGCATGTTATGTTGCTATGCGAACGGTTATGTGTTGTTGGTTGCACGGAGTGCAGCAAGTCGTGAATCGTTGGTTGCATCAGTACAACGAGTCGATATGGTATAGTGCGTGTTGTATGGCTATACGGATAGATAGCGATATGTTGCACGAGATTTAGTAAAGAGCTTGAGTATTGAAAATGAGTTGATGCACGAGTTGCAACGAGCGAGATTCAGAAAGATCGCGGATGCGATAGTACGAGTCGAGATGGTCGCTAAGTCGAGTTTGAGTAGGCGAACATGTATGTTGGCCAAATGTCGCATTGAGCTTTGAATAAGCGAATGTTGCGGGCGTGGTCGAGATGATCGCCATGGTACGGTTAGATTGAATGTATGTCAAACTTGAGCTAACGTTAGAGCTGGGATCGGAAGGATCGCCATATGAGATAGTTGATTGAGAATAAATGTCGGACCTATGCGGAATGTGATGTCGAGTAATGACTCGATTTTGAGTGGTATATGCAATACCAATTATGAGAATAGTGTGGTGAAGTATTGCATCGATAACGATAGGCTCGATCCTGAGTGGTATATGGGATACCACTTAGCGATAGCTATGTTAAGCCGGTTGATGACTTGCGATAGATTGTATTGAGACGACTGTATCGGTTATGATGGATTTGTCCGCAACGAACGGAGTAATACCGGGACCTGAGTGGGAATGGTTTGATAGAAGTCGATGCAAGTATGCTTCGGTGAATTGAGTTGAACGATTATGTACGAAGTCGTACCTATGGATGATACGTCGAACGAGGATTCGTTAAGTGTAAGTCGAACGATAAGTTGAGCATAGCGAAAGAAATGTTACGTTGAGAAAAGTTGACCCGGTCGAATGTACGTGAGTTAGTACGAAGAGTTGTCCGGAACGTATTGAGTAAGTACGGAGAAATTATGCGAAACGAATTGGAGTTAGCGCGAGGAATCGGTAGCACGACTTTGGAAGTACGAGTTAGGGATATGAGAATGGATATGTGAATTGGAAATCGTGTCTCGGTGATGGTAGTTAGTTATAATGGAATGGATCTTGATGTGTGCAAACTTGATTCGTATTCGAGTTCGGATAATGGCAGTGATTGCAACGAGTTTGAGCTTATGAGAAAGGAAGATGTTCAAGTTATGCATATCGACGATGGTATTGAGGCGTATCAAAGACGATATGCAATAACTCGGGGATACTCTGATCGAATGAATAAAAATTATGTTGAGCATTGTTGTTGGATGAACAAGATGCAAGTTAAGTTATAGAAATTTGGATGATGACGGTAGGAATGCTTCGAAGAATTTAAAGAGTCAATGGGTGTTACTCGGATGAAAAAAAAAGTGTCTGGATTACTTCGCGGATCACCACTATGTTGATATTCTTGTCTTGAGCGAGCGCAACACCAGCCTCACACATGCGTCACATCAAATTAGGACGATCATTCCGCGTGAGCATTGGTATGGTGATTCATCCAGCGGGGATGATCAAACTTGCAAGGCGTGGCAAATTCGATATGGACTTGTGGTTTGATGTGAAGGTGAAATTGAGGATTGTATGATATTGTCAACGGTAGTGCCTAAGTGACTCGAGTAGAAACGGCGCATCAGTTGCACGGGGAGAGATAAATCACGGATTGGTAATATACGTCGGGTTGGATAAAGTCTTGTAGGAATCGTCGGGAATTGATTTGGCTCCGCGATAGGATATAGCATGGTTCGTTGTAACTGTCCCTCGTTGATGATCTTCAATTATCGAGCGTAGTTTCGGGGCAGATGACCCTAGAAGACTTGACCGCCAAATCAAGTGAATGTTGAAGTCCCATAGGATGACCCTAAAGAAGTCGCGTAAGAAGGATAAGGAATGAGGTAGTGCATATTGAGGATAAGTCTAAGCGAGTGAGTATCGTGTCTCAAAAGTTAGCGGGTACTATAATCAATATGGTCAAGAAAAGTTATGTTAGATCGAATGGATGTTGAGAAACGTGCTTAGCATAGCGACGCGGTAAGGCGATTGCAAGGATTCTACAATGCACGAGAGCAACGAATAGTAGAACGACCTTAAGAGTTGTGGCGTAGATCGATTTGAGGAACGATTAGGCTATGTGTGTTGAGCGTGCGATCTAGGTTACGAAACGAACTAGTCGGGATTGATTCGAGAATGGAGTAAAGGATTCGTACTTGGTCGAGAATCGGAGATAGGCACATCGTAAGAGACCTTGGGTCGGAAAGATTGTTGCCTTTGAGCATCGTAGACTCAAGTTGACCTCTTGTGTCGGGTGAGCACGAGCACGATGTCTGGATAAGTTACCTAGCGGGGGTAGCCCCAAACATGATGTATCGGTAGTTCGAGAACGTGGATCGTGTTGAGATAATTGTGTGCGAGACTTAGTATGAATGGTAAGCAAAGGAATTTGTGACATGTTGACTTAGTCCATGTCGTTAAGGCTAAATGTTATGAATGATTGGATGAAAGACTTGAGTTATGCGAGAGATAGGAAACGGTTGGACGAATAGGCGTTGCGGGAGTCTATTGCGATCGGATGCGCAATGACTTGTGCAATACGAGTGTTAGATGGCCGGCAAGAAACTTATGAGATCGAAGTTACGGGTTTGAATCAAGTTATGTGCAGAGATGTTTGGAAGATGATCGCATGTTATGGGATGATGCATACGAAGAGTATTTTGGGAATAGGTGCTAAGATATGACTAAGTCGAATACGAAATGATGGGTGCTTGAGGATTTAAGTGAGCGTGTTAGTTTGTCCCGATATCCTACAACTGAGCTTGGCTGAAATGCATATATTGGTGGAACGCCTAAAATATGTGTATGATCCAGACTAAGTTGTATGATTCAACGATAGTAGCACGAGATCGTGAAGAGGTCTATGCGAGGCACTTGGATTAAGTGTTGGTTTCGGTTCGAGGACGAACCTGATTTTGAGTGGTATATTATGTAATGCCCCGCTCCGCATCGGTGCATTACGATGAGTCGTTGACTCGAAGAGTTGCGTTGACCCGATGAAGTATCGATGCAAATCGATGCGAGAGTTACGTTGGCCAAAGGTAAGCTTTGAGTCGGTTGGAATCTATGAATCGAATCGATGTAAAGGATAAGTTCCGTTGAGCAAGTGCTAATGTTGGTTGATCTGGTGTGCAGGCTATGCCTTTATGCTGAACTACGGATCGTGGTATGGGCGCGATAGGCCAAATCAACCGAGTAGTTCAAAGGAATGGCTAAGTTCGGGAGTTAGCTATGCGATCGAGTTATGGAAGCGAGACGCTTCAACCGGCGAGACGACAAGGCGTATCGGCTTAAGGTGGGCGGGTTCTTGACTCTCTCTCCCTATTCCTTTACGTCTTAATAAAATATATTATGGTATGCGAAAGATGTCATCGAGTTAGCGAGCGTGGCTCGGCGACGAAAGGTTTGAGTATGTGTCGAACACTAAGATAGAACATTGAACAATCGAACAATTGAAGCGACGTGCATCAAGTGCACGAGTCGCAATAGGGCATGATGGTAGAACATTGAAAGACAACATCGAGATGTGCATCAGGTGCACGGCTCCGAGAACATTGAACTCTAGGCGTAGAACATTGATTATGATGCTGAGCGTGCCTTTGTACACTTAAGCTACGAAAAGACTAAGTAAATACGGAGATAGGCTATGCGAATAACATTATGAACGGGATGCGTGAATATGAGTACGAGACGACTAAGCCGTTGGGCGTCGTGCATCAATATGGATGTGTTGGGGCATAACGCCAACGGAGCTCCCCATATGAATGGTGGATTATGTTTATGGCACGGGAAACCGTTTATGTACGAGACTATGTTTATGGAATACGAGATTGGTTGGTATGCTATGGATTGTATGATATGGTACGTATTGCATGGTCAATAGACTCGGATGGCCCGTACACGGGTACGGCTTTCCTCGAACGGTTACGCCGGGGCGCCGGGACCGTTCGGCCTAGGAGGGAATTATGTGTGGTATTTATGGTACACAACATTCGAACGGATTGCGATCGTCCAGTGATGTGATAAGCTATGATATCTGTAAGTTTGGGATCCTTCGGATACTGGGCTAGCAACCCGTATCGAAGCGATTGTAGGCTTACACATATGAGATGCCAAGCCCATTACGGTGCAAAATATCGTGACCTTCATATAGATAGGGCCGGTGGGCTGAGATGAGAGCTGGGTGCAGGCGCAGGGCCTGCTACCCATTATGCATATGTTTACGTTTATGAATTGGTCGGTTGTACGAATCGTATGTTTGCTTATGTTAAGTTTTAACCACTGCAGGCTAAGGAAAATGGGACGGATGTGCACGAACACTATGTTTACGTTCATATTATGGCTAACTGTATCTGCTGCAGGAACACGGCATGGGACACATTTATGATAATGTGCTATGTTTAAGTATTGCTATGAAACTGATCCTAAGGCTAAGTAGAAAGATCACAAATAAGAGATGCATGTTCCACTAAATGATTTAGTGTTTGGTTTGGGTGCGAGCGGGTCTTGATCAGTGCGAAGCGAGGACGAAAGCACTAATCTCCCACTAGTTTATGTGCAGGTCAGGTCATGTTCGGCTCGGGGCGGAGCTTGGCTTGGACGTGCCGAGGTATGGAGTCCTTGGCGTTCAAGAGGAGCTTCCGCATATGCGTTCGGACTTGCGACATGGAGATGTTCGGCCGTAAACTACTTGGTGGCTATAAAGAGACATAATGTATGGAACAATGTAATCCTTTGCGAGCTAGAGAGATCATGAGCGTTGTAGCCAATTGGCATTTTATGTTGGGCTATTCAGAGCCTTTGTAACATTCAGTTCATTATGAATAAAAGAGATTCTTGTGTTTTACCTTGTTTCCTTCTGCTGCTTATGTTATCGATTTGAGATAGTTCTATGTGAACCTGTTATCTTGCCTTGCACGAGCGCAACTCCAGGCTCGTACGGCATCACGTCCCAGCGAGGACGATGATTCGGGTAAAATCTAGCGAGGACGAACGATTTCTCGGGTCGGGGCGAGACAAACCAGCCGGCCTGTCGGGCACTACTAGTCCCAAGAGGGCTGTCATGTAAGAACTCGGGGATCCATTCTCTCACTGCAATCATTATTTTATTTAACTTAATAGTCTCTACGTTGAGTGAAATTCCATGCCGTGGATCATGGTCATTCAAATGAGTACTTTCGTACGGAGCACGATATGCGCAACTCTACAACGATACCTGTGCGGCTAGGTTGTAGGTCTTACATAGCGTAATACAACAATCAAATCTAACCACCGAGTAATCATGCCTTGACCATAAAGTACACATGCTGCTTTGTAGAAAAATAAATAAATTGAAGCCTGTACATGCCTGTATGTCAATATTCGGGATCGGCTAATCGATTACAATAGTTCATTACATGAACGTGTCTCATTCATTTAATTCAATAAGACGACCAGCCAGTCTCTTAGTTCCAACTAGGAACGCATGATCAATTTTAGTCAAGATAACCATTATTATCAATGGTGACAAGGCATGAAAGTCAATTAGTATTAAAATGGGGTCGAGTCAATAACTCTCAGGGTTAAGTTCCAGTCTTACTAGGTATCCATAAACCAATCAAGACACAGGGCACGTTCTACACAACCATATATATTAAAAATATTAACATGCTAAGATTATCGAGTTCATGCAAAAAGCATAAGGATATAATAGGAGAACTATCATGCCACCATTAAATGAATAAATCATAGAACAAATAGAAACACCCAGGTCAGGAAGTCACGCCAACAAGTCTATGCTAAGGCCAACAAGTCACGCCAAGTCTAGCAGGTAGGAGTGAGCGTATAAACAGCGTGAGCGTGAAAAGTGGTTCACGTTGGCACGCACAGCGTGAGCGTGAAGGGTAATTCACGCACTCATGACGTGAGCGTGAAAAGTAACTCACGCACGCACAGCGTGAGCGTATGAGCGTGAAAAGCGTGATAAGAAATTCACGCACGCACAGCGTGAGCGTGAAGGATAATTCACGCACTCATGACGTGAGCGTGAAAAGTAACTCACGCACGCACAGCGTGAGCGTATGAGCGTGAAAAGCGTGATAAGAAATTCACGCACGCACAGCGTGAGCGTCTCAAAATTCACGCACGCACGTAAAGACGTGAGCGTGACTCAAAATTCACACACGCACATAAAGACGTGTGCGTGACTAAAAATTCACGCTGGCACGTAAGAACGTGAGCGTGACTGAAAATTCACGCACGCACGTAAAGACGTGAGCGTGACTGAAAATTCATGCTGACACGTAAAGACGTGAGCGTGACTAAAAATTCACGCTAACACGTAAGAACGTGAGCGTGACTAAAACTCCCAAACTCCAATCTTATGGAGCCTTCGTTCCAAGCCAGAAATGAAGTTCCCATGGTTCAGAATGGTGTGGAATGAGAAGCTCTGCCACAAGAAACTATCTATTTTCGAAAATACGCCAGGTTGGGAGGTCAAAACCCATGGACAACCGAAAACACAACAACTTAGATCTGTAAGAAACGAGCCAAGGAAATCAAAAATGCTAAGTACTAAACTCTCTTAGAATCACAAGAGGAAGACAAATGAACCATAAAAATGGGTGAAGGAGAAGCAAGATGTACTTGCCTTCTCCTGGTAGGTGGAAGAGAGTGGTGAGGAAGAAGAAGAAGTAATGGTGAAGGAGAGTTATGAAGAGAGAGAAGGAGATGGGGGCTTTAAATGGAAGGGTGGTGGTAGGTGGGGGTTTGTGGGGGTTCGGTTCATGTGAACCACCATGAACCCGAGAAAACCAACCTAGGCCGAACCACAATAAGACTAAAGCAGAGAGGTTAAAAGCAGAAAATAAAATACAGAAATAAAATACAGGAATAAAATTACAGAAAATAAAATGCAGATAATTAATTAACATGAAATTAAAGAATTTTAATACGGGATAATACATGATAAATACTAAATAAATATATATGAGTTGTACATGTATAAAAATACGCATTCTGGAAACGGGAAGTGACACACGTACCAGAGGAGAGTCGCCGGAGAGAGTGAAGTCGCCGGAGAGAGTGAGAGCGAGAGCGAGAGCGCCGGAGAGAGTGAGAGCGAGAGCGCCGGAGGAAGAGAGTGAGAGAGTAAAATGGATGGGGGGAGAAATGAATCGGGGGGGGGGGGGGGGGGGGGGGAGAATTTAATTTAGTTAGAAATTTAGCGACATTATTATTAACGTCGCTAAATCAGTCGCAATTAGCGACGTTGTAGCGACGTTTCGCGACGACTAGCTCACGTAACTAGTATACGTCGTTGTCACGTCGCTAGTAGCGACGGTTACCGACGTTTCGTTTATACGTCGCTAATGTCCACAATTTAGCGACGTAGTTGTAACGTTGCTAAATTTACGTCGCCAATTAAGCAGATTTTAGTAGTGATATGTAAAAGAAACCCTATGGTTGACGAAAAATAAAGTTAGAAACTGATAAATACATGAATAATAAGTACATAAATGAGATGGCTATGCATTTGCTTGATATTCATCTATCTCACGCTAACTCCAGGCATATGTTTACATGAGCCCTAGGTTTTTCTGACATTCTAAGGACCATGTACCAATACGAAAAAGAAATATCAGTCTTTTAACCATTCTCATAAGTAAGAAATTTACATAAGTAATATATACGTAAGTTAAAAAAATTTAAGGCTTCCTTCCGGTAACCTACATGACGAAAGAAACATAATTAAGAAAAGGTCCTCCGAAGGAGGATCTCCGAAGGAGGATCATTGACTAGAAAATTTGAGACTGTTAGTTCATGGAAACGCAACAAGCCTCATCTTTTATTCACAAACTAGTTTCTCAATATCAGATATCTGGTTCACCTTCAATTGAGGTTTGGCATATTGATATGTGAAAATATAACATCCATTACTAGACACCCCTCGTATAGGGTTAATCATTTCATGGTGGGGAGAATGACAAGTATGGTGTTCAAAGAATTAAAACACGATTGTTATTGTTGAAATTAAAAAGTGCTTCATGAATGCTTTGTGATCACAACAGACCATTGAACTAGAAACCCAAAAAAAAACAAAAAACAAAAAAAATCTATAAGACAAGCCACGATTTATGGCTTCGGGTGTTAGGCAATTAGAAAACAAGTCAAAAATAAACGTATCTGAATGAGAATATTGAAATGGATGATTAAAAATATATTAAAAATTAGGATAATAAATAAGTATTCATGAAAAGTTGGAGATAACGTCAATTGAGAATACCATGAGAGAAAATTGTCTCGGATGATATTAACATGTACAACATAGACAAATAGATGTATCACTTAGGATGATAGAATTAATATCGTTCAAAGGAGAAATTAGAATTAGGGGTAGGTCTAAAAGGACTTGGCTTGAGGTTGTAACAAAGGATACATTTTCTTTTAATGCTAAATGGAAGAGAAGGATTCAAGCACCCGACCCCAAATTTTTAAAACACACACTTTTTCGTTTTTGGTGTTTTTATTTTGAGACTAAACTGTGGGGATAAAGTTAGGGGTGCAACTCGGGCGGGTTGGGTTGGACTTGAGGTCAACCCGAGCCCAAGCCGATGAATCATAAGCCTAGGCCGAGCCCAAGCCCGGCCCGACCTCAGGTTCAACATATGAAGCCCAAGACCGAGTCCGGAGGATCGAGTTTGGATCGGGTTGAACTCGGATTGGGTCGGGTACATCGGATTTGTCGGGTTCTAATATAATATATGAAATAATTTTAAACAAAATTAATATTAGACACATAATCAAATAACAATCAAGTCTTGATCATTACAAAATACAAACTGAAATAAGATTTAGGATAAGGAGTTGAAGAGTTTGAGTGGAGAAATTTAGGATTTAAACTTTTTATTTAAGAAGTTTATATATATATATATATATATATATATATATATATATATATATATATATATATATATATGTCGGGTTTCGGATTCTTCGGGTAATCCGACACATGAACCCGAGCTCAACCCGATTTTTGATCGAGTTCAAATATTTTAACCCAAATCTGAACCCGAACTCGAGTATCTTCAACCCTAATCCAATCCATTAACGGGTTTAACCGATCGAGCTCGGGTTTGACCCATCCGAGTTGCACCCCTAGATAAAGTCAGAGAGTTAATGTCCAAATCTTGAAATTCATTTGATCTCAGTGCATCCCTCAAAGGACCCACTGTTCAACTTCTTGAAGCCCATGTAGTGTTTATCACCCTTAACAGTTTGATAATTAAGTCCAATTTCTCAAACCCACATTGTGTCTATGATCGTTAGTCGTTACTGACATGACACTCCCTAGCCCATGTAGTGTCTCTCAAACCGGGCCTGGAACCGACCCGGTCAAATGCGGGTTGGGTCGGTCCATACTAGTAATTTTGTAATGTTCAAATCAAGAAAATGTTAGATAATTGATAATTCACAAAACAAAAAAACAAAAACAAAAATCACAGAAACCATGGATTTTGGTTAAGCTCACCAGTCAAGGTGGTTCTGAATAATCAAACTTCAGTGTTAAGCTTTTGCGCACTAAGAGCATCTCCAACCCTATTGTCTTGTTGAGTGTTGTGAGTCTTAGGTGGCTCCTATGTGGCATGAGCAATAAGACAATGTCTTGTTTATGTGGTAAAATTATATCTCAAAAGACAATGAGATAGAAAAACTCTCTCCAATGCAAAAGTATTGAGAAGACAATAAAAAGTATTTTTTCCAACTTCCAAGGCAACTTTTAAGACAATTACTCATCTTCTTTCTTTTTTCTAATATTTTTTATTCATAATTTATGACATGGAAGAGAAGACATTGTCAAGTGCATTGTCTAGAACAAGACAATCAACTTCACAATGTCTTCTTTAATTTTTGCCACATAAGCTTCACAATTGACTTGACAATTGCATTGGAGAAGAACTTTTGAATAAAATTTTGTCATTCCTATGTGGCATTAACTTTTTTCCAAAGTCACAATAGGGTTGGAGATGCTCTAATCTGTAGAAGAATTACATCTCCTGAGCTGAAACCTTCCGGTAAATCTTCCACTATATAATGAGGCTTCAAAATGGCTTACTTTTGAGCCGTCTAAGCCGTCATTATATCACGGTCTATTTTATTTAGAAAAAAAATTATGTAAAAAATTGTTGAAAAAAGTTTAAATTTGTCAACACTATATAATGAGGCTTCAAAACGGCTTACTTTTGAGCCGTCTAAGCCGTCATTATATCACGGTCTATTTTATTTGGAAAAAAAATAAATTGTGTAAAAAATTGTTGAAAAAAAATTAAATTTGTCAACATAGAGAATCGAACTCAACCAAATAAAAAAAATATATCATAATCTAACCACATGAGTTAGAAAAGATACTTTCCTATAAGTGAATAATATTATTGAATAATATTATTATTATACATTATTATACTGCAAAGCGCGTGTATTTTCTAGTTATATATAAAGGAAGTACGTTATCACAAGGAACACAATTAGGAACAATAAAATTTTGATATTCTGAATTAAGCAAATATTGTAAACAATACCTTAAATTAATTTTTTTTTAGCCCTTTTAGATTTCTATTGTAAGCTTGAGTTTCTGCCAGAAATTTCTGAATTTATTCCTTTGTGTGTGCATTAGCATTGATTATCATATATCATTGAGATAACTTAGGAACAACTTAAACTCCTGATGAACCTGCCACAGCTGTGTTTGTTTCAGCTGTTGGGCTGCCTGCACCGTTTAAATATGTAGTGGGCTCGCTTGGATACAAGAGTTACTAAAGTCACTACAAATTTTATTAAGGGCAGCCAATTTTTTTATATTTATTTACAAGTTTATCATTCATTTATTTTTACTTCAGGGTACCCAAATTTTAGTATAAAAGTCAATAGGACTGTAGGCAAATTCTACAGTCCTATAGTATATATCGGACTACAGAATTTTTCTATAGTCCTATAATATCTATATGACTGTAGGAAATCCTACGGTCCTGGATTATATATGGACTGTAGAATTTTCTACAGTCATGTATATCTCTGTATTTCAACATGACTGTAGAAAATTCTACAACCCATATATAATGCAGGACAGTAGAATTTTCTACGGCCTCTACAGATACTATATGACTGTAGAAAAATTCTACAAGCCTGTATATACTATTGGACTGTAGAATTTGCATGCAGTCCAGTTGAAAAAAAAAAGAGTCATGATGGTGATGTCACCGCCAGCACCACCACCATCCCCCTGTCGGGCCCCGACTCCACTCCTTGCCGCCCGCAGCCAAAGACGAAGATGAAGAAGCAGAGTTGAGGAGGAGGTCGCCGACGGGGGAGAGGGAGAAGGAGGCGTCGCGGCCGTCGGTGAGGTTGGGGGAGGTTGCGGAAGGTGGGGTACCAGAAGGGGAAGGTGGCGTAGTAGGAGATGGCGACGAGGAAGGACTCCGAGGAGGAGGAAGAGGGGAAGGAGAGGGAGCAAGTGGTGGCGGTGGTGGTGGTGGTGTAGATGAGCACTAAGTAATTTGGAATGTGGACAGCTCCAAAGAAATTTTTTGGTTATCTTGAGTAAAATTAGATCAGCCTTGGTTGTTTTGAAGTAACGAGTTGTCCTGGAGTAAAAATTATAGTGCTTATAGAAATCCCCTTTTTTAACCCACCAAAACTAAAAATTAGTGTGTATGTTAATTAAATCATTTTCAAAGTGGCTTTAGTTTGGATAAAAAATAACACATCACAATTCTTGAATGGAATAAAGAACATTCATCCTAGTTTTATTGGATGAAGAAAAATGGACCCGGATACTACTATGTAATAGAATAAGTTATCCTTTTTTGTTTTTTTTAACGGCTAGATAATATAGAATAAAAGGATGACTAGATAATAAATATATAATAATGTAAAATATTAATTATAAGTTGAGTGTTAAAAAAATATGACATTATTATGTGCATGTCATCTATATTTAAACAATAATGCTAAGTTTACTACCAAATTCTTACAACCTTTTTACAACCTCACTCACCAACCCCTTACACATGGGTCCCACCGGATCCCACCACCCCTCACACCCCCCCTGCTACATGGGCTCCACCCGATCCCACCACTTACTCCTCTACTCCAATCGAAACCCGACACGTGGCGGGAGTAAAGGGGTTGTAAGAATTTGGTTGTAGGCATAGCATTGCTCATATTTAAAAGAGTCCAAGCAAAAACTCTGCATATTATAAAATTTCTACAAGTCCCAATGACAGTAAAGTCTTTTTGTCTTACCATATTTCAAGACTGTCAATGAAGCTTTTTACATTATCCACGGATTTTTTTAAATAAGTTACCAAAATTATCCTAAATTTGTGAGAGAGTGTATAAAATTTATTTTTAAAAACTGTAATAAATTGATTGTAGTTTTGATAATCTATTTTGAAAATTCTAGAATATTGTAAAAGTCTCCTTGCAAATTGAAATTTTTGATTTCAAATGCTATTATTCTCATAGAGAATGAACAAAAAAAAAAAATTGGATTGTGAATTCCTTGACACGCGACAAAAAGAAAGCACACACAAAGAAATAGTCAACTGGAGAAGACGGTACATGATCTTACCATATTCTAATTAAAATATGTGCAACGGAAATGCATGTTTACAATTTAACGATAAATTAACAAATGCAACAAAGCCCAAATGTCCAGGTCCAGAGCTGAGTTTTATCAAGGACAATCAGATTTGCTGTGAAAAATAAATTGATGCATATTCTCATTTCTTTCTAATAAAGAAATTCAAAAATTAAGTTATCCAAAATTAACATCAACTAAGAAAAATTATTCAGCTAAAATATATTTCAATTACGTTAATATTAGGCTAAAAGAGCTAAATTAAGGTAAATGAACAAATATCTTTCGCGGTCTTCATATTAATAACGATCTTATAGTGTCACGCCCCGCTCCCAGAATACGGCGAGCCGAGTACGTACAACATCCCCAGGCTACGCGACCATACAACATGAACCAAATTGCATCCCGCGTTTGTCGCCTGTAAGGTCCTAGGTAGGCATAGAGTTAAGGAAATAATACAATTTTCCACAAAAGAGCATAACATTCATTTATCCCAAAATGTTACAACATAATTCAAGTCTCATCATCAATTACATATATACATTTTGGATTCATTGTTCTTCAAATACATAACTTACATATTGCATTCATGTTTCTTCAAAATACATAAGTCACCTAGCTATGAAGTTCCTAGAATAAAGCTACAACCCTCAGTCCTACATCATTCATAAAGTTCTGCCTCAGTGTATGCCTGTTCCCCATCCTGTTCTTCAATAATCCCTAGTGAACAAAACTAGATCGTCAATACGACGAGCAAGCCCTCAGTCAAAGGAGAAGTATGGATACGTAAAATTAAACAAGTGAACAAGATTTAGTATCTAGAATGATTAAATTCATACCATGATATTAGTCAAAAGTAAGTGAATCTCAATTAATGTCACAAGGACACGACAAGATCTTTCTAGACCTAAATGCAAATTTAGAGAAACTCCTGGATCACACACACTCGCCTAGCATCTCAACAATAACCCCATTTGCCCGGGATCAGGCTCGTACAAAACGGGTTGGTGCTTAGATACTCCAGCCGTCTGTACTATCACATATTGATGTGATTACAAGCAAGGTAACATCATGAGTGTTTTCCGAATCATCTGGGTCGAGTCATCGCATCATGTGTTATAATCAAGAAGTTCGTATGACTTGGACTTTTCCAAGAATATCGAACCCATTCATTAGAGAGCTGAGCTGAACTCAGGGCCTGGATATCTAATGAATTAACAAATATTCTGAGCTGAAACTCAGGGTAATGTGCAAATGGATAGCTGAGCTGAAACTCAGGGCCTGGATGTCCAATTGCGATCAAGAAAGTGAGCTAAGCCTCACCCCGGATATTCGCACGGCCGTACGAACACCGTATCAGGGACTGATCAGTATGAAAATAAAATTTTATTGCAAAGAAGTCAGCCAGGTGTGATCCAACGGTTTCTCTCCCACAACCCCATGCAACCTATTCTAAACATTTAGACTTCAGAGAAACTATCTCCCAATCGGGAGTCCTAGAAGTCAAGTCGCTTTCAAATATTAGTTTCGCCTTTTCCGAAACTAAAGTAGTCCGGGAAATATTGAAACCAAGGTAAAATTTCAAAATATTCAATTGGACATGATTCCAAGAATCCCTCCGATATTATAGGTCGGAGATGGATGGTTCAAGTGGTCTAGAACTAGAGTCAAATTTTCCAAGAAATCCGAGTTTGTCGAAAATAGACCAACTCTGAAAATTCTCAAAATTTCGGCAGAGTCTCCTTTGTATTACTGACCCGGAAATTAATCCGATACAAGTAAACACAAAGAATCAATATACGAGCACGCCGACCCCTTCGGTGGAGCAACCCTCAACACCGGCAACACGCAATTATAAACGGGTACGCCGACCCCTTCGGTGGAGCAACCCTCAACACCGAAAAACACACATTTAATAAGGTTATGCTAAAATAAGAGCTTCCTTACCTTAGCAAACAAGCAAGCATACAATTTATCTTGGTTTGCATCGACTTTATCTAAATACTAAACAAGTCAAGGATGATATGGTTATTAGTGATATAATAATGTCAAAATAATATTAATTGCCATGGAGCATATTTAACCTCTCAAGAATGTTTCAAAATAGCAATTAACACTTGAAAAGTAATATATAACTACCATAGTGTCTAGGTATCCCTTAATAGTCATTCTTGTTGTAAATTCCTGACATTAGGGGCCATTTTAGTTAAATTAAAAATCTGGACAGAATTATAGTATTAACATAAATTGGTAGTTAGACAAGTTTTTCATATACATAAAAGGGTATCAAATGATTTGCATACGTGCATTTATATAATGACTTTAGGTAGGTGTGTGTATATATATATATACATATATTTCATGGTGCATAAACCTCTTACATGTATTATATATATGTGTCCATATTGTGTCAAAGTATAAGTGTCAAGGCTTTGAGTATGTGTGTATGTATATTCGTATGTACATTGTTAAGAACTATACTTGTGGAGTACATATATGTGTACATGTGAGGACAAAATCACAATATAATTTAGATTCAAAGTGTCCATACAAATATATATACACATACTCAAGGAATTCACTTGTGCAATACATTTTCCATGATATAATCTTCAACAATGGATTTTTGTTAGAATTTCCACCAAATTTCAGAATATAAAATGACATTATATCTCTCATAATACTTATGAAAATAAGAAACATTCCAAATAGGAGGAGGAAGAAGAAGGGGGCTTGCCTTGAGCCTTGCCTTGTAGATATCTTCCCTCTTGAAGAATTTCTCAAAACCCAAAATCAGGATCCTAGGACACAAATTTGGAAATTGGGGTTAAAAATTCAAACCTAGAAAATTTAATTTTAGGAGGAAATTGAGAAGAGGAAGGAAGGAGGATGAAATAGAGGAGGAGGAAGAAGAAGGAGAAGAGGGGAAGGGGCCTACCGGCCGGCCGTCTGTGGCGCCGGCGGCGGCGGCGGCGCGGGCAGCAGTAGCCGCAGCAGTAGCCGCAACAGCAGCCGCGACAGCAGCGCTTGCAGCAGCGGCAGCGGCAGCTTGATACAGCGGCGGCAGCAGAAAGTTTGGGAGGAGGGGGAGGAGAATTGGGAGAAAGGAAGAAAGAAGGAGAAGAGGAAGAAGAAGAAGAAGGAGAAGGAGAGAGAAGAGAGGTTACCTAGAGTTGAAGTGTGGAGAGACTAAGTTCTCTCTCTTCCTCCAGCCATGGTTTAATTAGAAAGGTGGGGGTTGTTAAAAGACCATATGGCCCTTAGTGCCTTGTCATGAGAAGGGGATGACAAGTGGCATAGTCTCCATGCATGGTAGACACATAAGCCATCATGCAAAAATGCAAAATTTGCATTTGCATAAAAAGGAAAAAGAATAATTTTGGAAAAAATATAATTTTTGAAATAATTTTGAAGGCAAGAATAAATAAATAGGTAAACAAATTAAAAAAAAAATTAATGGCTATGACA
>JANAVB010011926.1:0-30736 GCA_029216955.1 Iris pallida | reverse complement strand
CACCCACCGGAAACCCTTTTCCGCCGTTGGAAGCTCGCTCCTCCGCCTCACACCCGACTTCCAAAACCCTCGCCGGCGCCGCCCTCATCCGACAACCCATCGCCTCCTCCTCCTCGCCTCGTCCGCTCCCCTCTCCGACCTCCAATCTCCGCCCCTTCGTTCTTCTCCTCACTCCGGCGCCGCCGAGTGCCCGACTCCCCGTCCGCCGCAGATCCACCGAGCTCCCCCCAAATTTCCTCCCTCTCTCTCCTATTCTCTATACTCTCTCTCCCTCTTTGTTTAAATCGAAGGGAAAGAGTAAGACTGACCCTGTACTTTCCCAAATGTGGTGCTCCATTGCTTTTTTTTTATTATAATTTTTTTAGTTTTATTTTTTTTCTTTCTACTAAATTTTGGGTATACAATCTTTTTTTCTATTTGTTATCATCTTTATTATTATTATTATTTTAACTTCTTTTTACTTTAACAATTATTTTGGTTGGCTCGAATTCCTATGGTATGAGGGTTATTATTATCAGTATTATTATTATTTAAATGCTTCTTGAAGGCCAATAGTATATATGTATGGGTTAATTTGAGTACAGTATTACGGATTTTTTTTTCATAATAATTTATTTTTATTTCTAGTTCATTTATTTTGGTATCATTAGGTATATATGCGAAAATATATAGCTAATATGTTTAATATTATAGCTAATGGTCTAAAAGCGTATATTATTGTTTAAAAATATAATCTATTTTTTATGAGGTTTTAACTATAGAGATATTTTGAAATACTTTGTTAAAACTTAAATATAGCTTTGTTATAAAAATAATTGGCTAGATTCCAAATGTATTCCAAAAATGTTTTTAAAATTATAAGGTATAGTTCATATAAAATAATCTTAAGTATTTGAATATATATTATAAATAGTTCTCTAAACCATATATATTTTCTTGATTTCTCCTTTCCATGACCAATTCCGTTATTTCTATTCCTTCGCCAATTTCGAGACTACCGTATGTCCACCCTAACTAAATTGACCCTTTTGGACTCAATGACACGATCCTGCCGCCAACAAGGTTCTCTTGTGTAGTTATTACACCAAATCGCAGTTTATGCCACAGCATTCATTGCAGCACACCGGCGTCCTACCAGCAAGACCCTTGCCATTCTGTTTAATTATTTTAGCTCATATTTCATGCATGTTTATTATTTTTTTATGCAAATAAACTGTGATATATAGCATAACTGTTAGAATTTAATGTTTAGTTTCCTGCTGTGTATTATTTTTCTTACAAATTATACCTAGATTTAAGGGACCACCTTGTGTATTACATTCATTGGCCTTGACACGTTGTAACACGAAGTTGTGTGTCGTATGTAAACACGGAAGTGCGTGATTGGCTGGCCACCAGTACGTACAAGCCGTGCGATAGGATAACTGCTAATAGAAGTTGCATGCTAGTTTGACTTAGCGGTTATAGTGGTTTTTGTTGTAGATACAACACAGTAGGCATTGGGCGGGGAAGACAATTCCTTAGCGTATGGGCTTCGATGCACTTCTCTTGTGACCCAGACTCTCCGCTGGAGATACGAGGTTGATGACCCATGATTACTGACGGCCACTGACGATTCTGCGGACGTCATGCTCTTACTGATGGGGCCTCTGGTGCCCAAGGGGGACTACGGCGATCCTATTCAGCCAGGGCCCATGCGTAGGAAGGATTGTTCTTAACTACATTCACTAGAACGGTTAGGCTACCTTATCCGTTATGTACGAGTACTTTTGGTTGGGTACTTGTATCTGACCGTGGCTTGGAACAATAACTTGTCGCGGATTAGTTTGTCACATCTTGTCCTTGTTTGGTTGTAGGTGTGACTTACTACTACTTTCGATGAGAAGGTATTGAACCTTGTTGGGGTCCGAATACCATATTGGATTCATAGCATGGAAGATACGTTACCGTGAATTAGTTTACCATCTCCTGTCCTTGTTTGGTTGGGGGATGGTACGCTCGTTTAGTAGGTGCTGTTGGACTATGTTATAAATTCGATTGACTTATTTATTTGAGCATATTTATTCAGTTTATGGCATGCTATTATGTGTCTTGTTACGTCCCTCTGAGGACCTGGTTTCTTGCCAGGTGTGTTATTGTCTTTCGCAGGTGTTCTAGCTCTAGCCGTGATCTTCGCTATTTTTTCGAGGATGATTGCATTTGGATCGTCTTCACTTCGCTCGTCACTCATTTCATTTTCTATGTACTTTCCTTATTTTGTTGGTATGGATTTGTCTCCGCCCAACATATTGTATCATGACAAATTTATTCTCATTATATGATCTTTTATTCATTTATTCTGTGTGGATGAGTTAGTTATGGTTCTACTGTATTTTACAGCTTATGTATTTATACGAGGCTTCCATATTTGGAGTATACTTCGTATGAATACAGCTGGCATGTCTACGTTCCTAGTCCTACGTATTTTGGGACTGGGGCATTTCATGTTTTTGTGGTGGCCCTGCAGGTCAAGATAAATTGTTTGGTTACTTACGTACCAAGCAGCCTGCGTATAGGATTAGAAGTCTAGGATCTTATCCACATACATGACTTCTTTCCTTGATTTTATCTACCGTTTGCCTCATCAATTGCATCTTGCTTGCTTCCTTCCATCCATATTCCTATCTCCCCTTCGTGCTTGCTAGAGATTGACCCTACTAGTTAGCTGTCCCCAAACATCCTTAGCTTAATTCTTTAAGTTGGGTGAATACCCCACGACTTGACCACCCTTGACCATTAAGGAAATACCAATAGTACTATCTTAACCCATTTGGTCAACCAAGCTTGGTCAAAAACCGTAGAATGACGGTATAAGGAATAAACAAGACTTAGATCCTTATGACTCTTAGACTATTCATATTGCTTTATTCATCTACCATCGTGCCTATATTTTACTATCTAAACTAATGATGCTAATGTAGCCTAGTTTTTGCAAGCTTATCTTTTTTTTTCAAGCTTGATCAAGACATATGTTATTGGAAGAGCTCCACTAACATGTTGTCTTATCAGAACCGGTGCACAATGGTCTGATCAACCAAGTGCACTTTGGTTCACTTTTGTTTATTATTCTACGTGGATGGGGACATAGCTAAACTTGTCCTCTAGAATCCCATCCACGACTGCCTTGACAATTCCTTTAAAATTATTCAATCGTCTTTGATCACGTGTTCGTATTCGATACACCTCCTCGAACTCTATCTTGCTTTCGCCTTCACCTATTTTAGAAGGACGAAGGCGTTATACTAGCACTTCCCTAGCTATCCTATCACCTATGACCATTATCACTCGATATTGCTATTTCTCCCTCTTAAACTACTCGTCCTTTTTTTGGCCCAATAATTACTGTCATGACCCTCTAATCGCTTAATTAAGGCGAATCTATTCCGTTTCTCTAAATCTGACCCTCATTCATTACCCGTGACCATATCGTGGTAATTTTTTATGATCTAGATCGGTTCTTCGTCATGATTTGTTCGATTGTTTCCCATCGAACCCCCTTGTGTCTTCTCACCCCCCTACGAATTCTTAATTTCGAGGACGAAATTCTTTTAAGTTGGTAGGATGTTGTAGAAGTATGGAAAATACTAAAGAAATTGACTCATGCGGCCAAGAAAGACCCATGCGGCTCAAAAAACGCATGCGACTCAGAGAGTCATGCGGCATAAGGACTATGCGGCCGGAGGCATTCCATGCGGCTCAGAAGACATGTTGGCGTGACAGTGCTCCCCTCCGATCCATGCTGCATTAATTGCTTTCGGCTGACCCCTCTAAAAAGTTGACAGACCTGACACCAAAGCAGGTAATTATGACTCTGTCATGATGATGAATCTCTAGGAAGAGAAAGAAATCTCTGACACGATCTCCCGAGAGCAACAAAATGCCACGTAGCCCTGCCACGTGGGTGTGCTTATGCGGCTCGAAGTGAAGACTTCTCATCGGTTCAGAGTGAAGCTGTCCCATGCGGCTCGAGTGTAATCACCCTATGCGCTCAAGAAGATCATGCCCATGCGCTCAAGCAGACACACCATTATGCGTTCATGCGGCTCATCATAGGTTCAGAAGTCTGAAGGAGGGGCCACTGCCCAGACAGCCCTGAACGTGTCCCAAGTCTTATGCGGCCTAAAATTCATGCGGCCCAATCTCATGCGGCCCAATCTGCATGCGGTCCAGTCTCACCATGGGCTCAGGACACGTGTTCTCAGCCGATCAATCTCCCAGATTTATGGCAATCCAAGATCGGGTCGAATCCCAATGATCTGGGGCACGTGGCAGAAGAATAAATTTGATTTATTCGCAGATATTAGAGAATCATTATAAGAAAGATTTATGCCCATCAGTATTAATTGCTAATAGGGATTTGGTGTAATCTACCCTTAATGATTCTGATTCGTCACAATCAGAAAAGAACGGCCTGGATTGATCAATCCCCAGGCCGCAACTATCTCCAAGAGCTAATCGTTGGCAACCCTAGTGATCACATCCCACTATTATAAATAGCAAGGTGCTATTCCCTTGTAAGATATAGAGAGATATACAAAAAACAAAAAAACCAGAGAAGAATACGCTACACAGAGAGACTTTCCCCATAGTCAGAGAGAGAATATACACAGAGAGAGAAGAAGCCAGGAGAGCAATCAGAGAGGAGCAAGAAGGCATTTCTTCGTCAACGACCAAGCAGATCTTCCCCGAGTCAAGGCTGCGTACCGATCGTCCAAGGAGTAAGGCAGAGCGGCCGTCGCTTTCCCGAGCCTCTATCGTCACCCCCCAGAATCTAAAATAAACAATCGTACTTAGACTGCTGTACCTAGGTTTTTCGTCCCTAGGCTTCTTTGTACGAGCGAGTTTGTATTGTGAGTCTGAGTTCAGTCCTCCGATAATTGTTCTGTACTTTTACAATCAATGGCAAACACGATGGCGACTCTGCTGGGACTAACTTCTCCACGGCTGAGGAGTTGGTGACGCAATCGGACGCAGCCAAACTTGGCTCTATACAACAGAAGATGGTCGCTTCGACCAACAGGCGTTCGAAGAGATGCTCTCTGAAGGTAGCACTGGCCCGGTCCAGAAGCGCACCCGCACCATAAAGGCTCGCAAAGAGTGGAGGCCAAAATCATTTGCTCCTCCGCAAGCCCTTGATGGGGCTCTCTATTGCTCAAGATGGCGCGAAAAGACTCCCCTGCGGCCCCACTTCAGACCGTAGACAACTCTGCTGTCCCCAAGTCCGACAGAAGAAAATACTATGATGCTGGACTTGCAGGGGCAAAGAGACTCTACGCGATCCGAGCCGCAGAAGAGTATTAGCCGCAGGAGAAAGCCCATACGGCTACAACGTCGACCTAAGGAAAACTCATGCGGCCACATCTGTCAGCCGCATAACTTGTGCGGCTGCAGTTGCCAACCGCACGGATGAGACTCATGCGGCTATTAAAGTCAATCGCTTGCAGAAAACCCATGCGGCTACAGATGCCACCGCATGCGGTCAGCCTGCACGGTCGTGACTCCTAGCCGCATAAAGACTCATCCTACACAAAAGATAGCCGCATGCAGACAGCCTGCACGGTACCCAATGCTAGCCGCATAGCATCCGTCCACGCTTCTCTCGATCAGTCTTCAACCGGCTTTCATGCGGTCCTGACTCTGATCATTCTCTGGATGATAATCCAGACTCTGTGGTATTCGACTTAGACTCCTCCTATTACGCACCCACAAGTGCTAAAAGGAGGAAGTCTAGGGCAGTGCGGGCTCATCAAGTCCAGACGACTGCCCCAACCTCTGACTATCGGGGCATCTCGCTGATTATCACGCGGGCCTCTGATGGAAAGTTGTATAAAACCACTCAAGTCCAGCCCCCGGCGGCAACAGACAAAGTGGTTCCTCTGACCTGCGTGAGGTTATCCTCCACAAACGCAAGGAAAGAGAAGGAGCTTCGGGGTGTAAAGAGCCCTCACACGGACATCAATGCACCCAGATCATCGTCAACTGCTGTTGCAACAACGCGGCGGTGACGGAAGACCGGCCATCCGTCTTCCAAAGACTATATCACCCGAGCTCAGAAGACGAGGCACCTCCTGTTGTCTCCTGCAAGTCCGCGCAGAAAGTTTCCGCCAAGGGAAGAGGGAAGAAGACAAGCATCTCCAGCCCAAAGGTGTCAGCTACTGCAGCTAAGAAGCCGTCGTCTAAAGGGTTATCCTCCACTGGAGTATTTCGACACACCCGTTCGAAGACGAAAACTGCTGCAGTAGAAAGTTCGTCGTCTGCAACATTGGGGGTCATCGGAACTGGGGTAGCACTCCTCTAAACATCCACGACAATCCGACATTCCAGGAATACGGACTGGAGGAAGTAAATCCTCCGACGGATACAACAGATACCGACGTCCCCAAGGACATCCTAAACGAAGCAAGCTCCGAAGCTGGGGGTAGTATTCCTTCCGAGTCCGAACCTGAAGAGAACATCCCCATATATCCTGATGATTCTCGATGCACGGGTACGACTCGGAGGGTACATCCTCCACCACTCCTTCCGTGAAGACGGTGTTGACAGACAGCAATCAAGGCAATTCCGGTGATCGCCGGCACATCGACACTTTGGAGGCCATATTGCACGCCTTGGTCAAGTCTGTAGACGAGATCAAAGCGGCGCTTCCTAATCTGCAGGGGGTGACACCTGGCCAGACAAGCACGGGTCCCACAATCAACGTAGATTCAAATTCAGCGACACCGAACCCGGGCAACAACCCTCCCGAGATAACGGCCCCTACCGCGACAGATGAGGCCCGAGAAGTAAGAAGAGAGGTTCAGGAGCTCCGAGCAATGTTCCATGCCCAAGAAAACTCTCAAGACCTCAGGATACGGCAACCTTATCCTGCTGAATGGAGGGATGTTCCCTTTCCACCAAGATATAAGCCGTTCAATATCAACCCATATGATGGCAAGACTTCAGCAAGTCGGTACATCACTTACTTTGAGGCCACTACCGACCATCTCCCCCATGATGACGCTATCCTTACGCGGTTATTCATTGGGGCATTGGAAGGAGTCGCCTTCGATTGGTACCGTAACCTGCCGGACAATTGCATCCATTCCTTCGCTGGCTTCAAACGCCTGTTCTTGGAGAGGTTCTATGAGGTAGGGCAGGACGTCACGATGTCTACCCTCATGGACGTCATTCAAGGAGAGAAAGAGCTGACGAGGAATTACATTGAGCGGTTTCGTCAAACCGCAATGAAGTTACCATCTGGCAACCCGGACTCTTCCTTGATCAAAATTTGCCAAAAGAGACTACTCCCAACAATCAGTCTCTGGATGGACGAGAGTCAATTCAAGGACTGGAAGGCTTTTATCATTAGTGCTACAAGTGCCGAAGAACGATTAAAGAAGGCTCGCCAACTGGGATTACATATCTCAGAGGGAGAGAACAAGGGCAAGCGTCCCAGTACCACCAACGACAATGGGGGTAGCCCCTCCAACAACCGGGACAACAGAGGCAAGCAGGCTATGGTGGCCGATACAGCCCAGAAGCCTGAGTCGCAATCTGCGGACAAACAATGGCCTCAAATCACTTACTCTTTTGAAGACGGTCACGTCAAGCCTATCGTGGACATGCTCATACAAGGAGATAGGATTCAGCTTCCTCCACCAAGACGGGAGCCTCGGCTGGCTGATTTGGAGAACCCAAAGTTCTGCCATTATCACCGCTACGTCCACCATGCTACGCAGGACTGCTACCAACTGAAACGATATATCCAAAACCTCATCGATTCGAACGCTCTGGCCATCGATTTCGAGGAGGTAACCGTGGCAGCCAACATGGTGTCCGTATAATTCGGCAGCTTCCCTCCAACGGAGACCCAAGACGGGGTTATACCCATCCCTCTGGCAACGATGGAGATTGCTAATCTCCCGCCTGCTCGAGCTGCTGGTCTAGTACCCCTCACCACATCACGAGGGGAAATCATGTGGGTCCATCCGGACCTAGTCTACGAGGTAACTCATTCCACTCCATCTTCTAAAAAAAAAGTGGAAAAGTCAGATCCTGCCGTACCACCTCAGCAGATGAAGAGGAAGTCACGGCCGTTGTTACTCGATCCGGAGCACAATCTCAACCTGTGGCTGAAAACTCGATTGATGATCATCCGCCCACTACCACGGATGCTCCGGGACTGGCTCAGCCTTCGACGACCGACAAGCCTAGGCCGAAGGAGACTCGCTTCGATAAATCCCTTCGAAAGGAAATACCTCAGGGACTGGAGAGGCCCTACAACTTCGACATCTTGGCGTAATTGGCCAATACACCGGCCAAATTGTCCTTATATGAACTCCTGAGGCTCTCGAAGGATGTCCGCACAGCTTTGAGCGATGCACTTCAAAATGCCGACGCGTACCTGGCTCAGGTCAACCTCACGGAAGAAAATCAGCCCGCAGACCTCCAAGACAGTGCCTGTACAGGAGCAATGCCTAACATCGTCTTCACTCCACAAGACATGCTTATCAAGACTAATCTACACGATTGCCTATTATACTACACAGGCTACATCGGGGACATAAAGGTGGACCGGATGCACATTGACCCTGGGTCTTCCATAAGCATCATTCCAAAAGGACTACTGCATCATCTTCGCATCCCGATGCATCGCCTGACCCCTACAAACACCGCCATCAGCGGGTTCAATTCGGGCAGGAGCTACCCAATCGGGAAGATCCGTCTGAAATGTCAGATTGGCGATCTCCAATCAGAAGTCACTTGCTACGTCATAGATGCTGACACTTCATACAACATCCTTTTGGGGCGCCCTTGGATACACGATTACATGATCGTGCCTTCCACGCTACACCAATGCTTCAAATATATCGACAAGCACGGCTTCGTGAGGACAGAATTTGCTGACATCGATCCCTTCAAAGGGGTCGAATCTTATTACTCGGACTCCTGCCTATACGAAAAGTCGAAGAGGCACCTTGAAGGAGGAAATAAATAAACTGATGTTGAAGCAACCACGGGATCAGAAGAACCTCTGACAATCCACCTCCAGGCTTACAAACCAGGCAATTCCGCACCCCTTACGGCCACCCTGCGTAAGGACGCGATCAGCCTCTCAGCACAGGAAGAGCAGTTGAGAATTCGGCTGCCAAGGTCCGGCCAGGTACCGAGACCCACGACAGGGCCACTTACCATCAGATTGCCGAGAGTCGGTCAATCCCAAACAGAGAAGCTCAATCCCTCCGATAGACCTCTGACGATACGCCTGCCTAAGAAAGGTCGTCACCACGATGCGAGGTCTGACACTTCAAGCGAACCAGCCACCCCTCGCTCCATATCAAGTACCAGACTGGGGGTTGCTAGTCTACCAACAACACCACGCTCCACTCCGTCAGTTGAACCTCTGAAGATCAAGCTGACTAGGACGCCCTCTCAATCTTCATTCACACAGGGGGTAGCCGAAGAGGAACCATAGCTAGCCAAGTATGTGGCTGCCCACACTGACGCTCCCTCCGCAGATGATGTAATCCCTCTAGAAAGGATACCTTACTTCATCAATAAAGGATTATCTTTGAACTACACCGAGCTCAATAAGCTATGTACAATGTATGCTATGGAACACGGTATAGGCACTCACCTACATACATAGGTGACAAATGTGTACACCGCTATCCAACTTACTCCAGTAGAAGACGCTTACCGAATAATCGAGGGAGGGGACCACCCAATCATCTTCGGCCGGACGAACAACCCGTATCCCCTCGCCATGGAAGAAGTCGACTTCGGGTCAGATGCTGGAAGACTGCCTCTGTATCTCTATAGCCGTCAATCCAAATATCTCATACAGAAACAGGGGTATGATCTAGAGACAACGCCAGGACTGACTACGACACTGGACGACGATTACCTTTGAAGATGCCAGCCCCGACGGGCAAACCACGGAACTACTATAACAAAACCCGATGTGGTTTAGGGTATGTAACGCCTACTATGACCCCTGAAAGCTCAGATGAAGAATGCGACTGGCAGTCACATTCAACCGGATCATCGACTTCCGACTCAGATACCAGCATCGGAGATGTGTTCAGACAAGTCATGTCAGTCAACATGGCATTCACCGACGCTTACGAGGAAGACGAAGACATCCCCGAAATCCTTGAGCTAGAGCCATAGGCCCAGCAATTAGACGGACAATGGGAAAAGCGGTTCGAACTGAGAGAACCTCCTATTGAAGATGAGGTCATACAAGTGGATCTCGGCAGCGAATCTTCTCCAAAACCGATCTTTATCAGTAAAAGCCTAACTGACGAAGAACGAGAGTCGCTGTTAGAACTTGTCAAAGAATACATTGATGTGTTTGCCTGGAGCTATGAAGACATGTCGGGGTTAAATCCTGACATCGCTCTCCACAAACTCAATATACGGCCAGATGTAAAGCCAGTCAAGCAGCAACAACGACGCTTCCGTCCAGGCGTCATGGACGCGATCGAAGCCGAAGTCAACAAGCTAATAGCCAGCGGCTTCATTCGTGAAGAGCAACATCCTGATTGGGTCGCCAATATAGTACCCATCCTCAAGAAGAATGGAAAGATTCGAATCTGCATCGACTTCCGCAACCTGAACGAGGCATGCCCCAAAGATGAATTTCCCCTCCCTATCACAGACATCATGATCGACAATACATGCGGCTTTGAACGTATGTCATTAATGGATGGATTCTCGGGGTACAATCAAATCAAGATGTCTCCCGACGACGAAAAGCATACCTCATTCCGAACCCCGATTGGCACATACTGCTACACAGTCATGCCATTCGGTCTAAAGAATGCTGGCGCTACATATCAGCGAGCCATGAGCATCATTTTTAGAGAACATTTGCGCAAGATAGTGGAATGCTATGTCGACGACATCGCCATCAAGAGTCGCCTTAAGGAAGATCATCTGCAAGACGTGAGAACGGTATTCAACTTAATGCGAGCCCACAATCTGAAGATGAACCCTACGAAATCGTTCTTAGGCGTATCCAGCGGGAAGTTCTTGGGCTTCATCATCACTGCACGGGGTATCCATGTAGACCCCAAGAAAACGAGGGCAATCATGGAGATGGGTCCTCCGAGAAATCTTCGTGATCTTAGAGGCCTCCAAGGGAGGCTAGCTTATATCAGAAGGTTTATTTCCAACCTCTCCGGGCGATGCCGACCGTTCATCCACCTCATGAAGAAGGGAGTCTCATTCGTATGGGACGAGGAATGCCAGCGTGCTTTCGATGACATCAAAGAATATTTATCAAATCCTCCAGTCCTGGTGGCCCCGGTCCCTGGAAAACCATTCCTGCTCTATGTACGAGCAATAGAACACTCCCTCGGTGCCCTGCTGGCACAAAACAACGACGCAGGCCACGAGCAGGCCATTTACTATCTCAGCCGAATGATGGTCGGGCCCGAACACCGATACACCGCTGTGGAAAAAGAATGCCCCGCCCTGGTATTCGCCATTCAAAAGACGCGACACTATGTCACGGGGCAAACCATACATGTGATCTCACGAATCAACCCTCTCAGGGTCCTCATGACCAAACCAGGGGTACTCAGCTCCCGCCTCGCTACATGGGCGATATTGTTGTCCCCCTATCATATGATCTTCGTCCCGCAGAAGGCTGTCAAAGGTCAAGCCCTGGCAGACTTTTTGGCGGCCCATCCAGGATCGGAATCATCCAGAATATAAGAAGAAATCCCAGATGAGGTCGCCGATTCAAATACAACCACCCATGATAACATATGGCAGATGTTCTTCGATGGCGCTTCAAGAACCGGACCTAAGGGAAATATCGTCGTCGGAGTCGGAGTAGTATTGGTCTCTCCTACCGGGCTAGTGATCAATCGCGCCTACTCTCTCACGGAACCCTGCTCTAACAATGTGGCCGAGTACAACGCTTTGGTCATTGGCCTCCAACTCGCAAGAGAACTGGGGGTAGAATACCTTGAAGCATACGGCGATTCGCAATTAATCGTCAACCAGATTCTGGGGACGTACGAAGTCCGCCATGAAGACATGATCCCCTACCACTAAATAGCGATCAACATTATCTCATCATTCGAGGGATTCTTCATCGAACACGTCCCCAGACTCTAAAATATCGAAGCTGATGCCCTAGCAGGCCTGGCTGCTTCCCTAGCAGTGCCAAACCACTCTCATCATTCGGTCGATGTAATCGGCCATGAGCTGGTCTGCCCCAAGAACAACGTTCAAGCCATGGCGAGTTATTCTACTCAGATGATCGACGAAGCGCCAGACTAGAGATAACCATTCATAGACTTCGTGGTCTACGACATCCTGCCCGAGAACCCGAAGGAGGCTACTTCTATCAGACGGCGCTCTCTCAGATTCTTCTACGATACAGAGACGAAAATGCTGTATCGCCGCTCCTACGACGGATTACTACTTCGGTGCTTGTCGAACACAGAAGCCAAAGAAGCCGTACGAGAGGCTCATGACGGTGTCTGCGAGGCCCATCAGCCTGGCCCTAAGCTGCAAGATCGCCTTCGCCGGATGGGCTACTACTGGCCCACGATGGTGGCTGATGCAATAGATTATGCCCGAAAATGCAAGGCCTGCCAACTCCACGTAGACTTCATTCACCAACCATCCGAATTTCTACATCCGACAATGGCGTCCTGGCCATTCGAAGCATGGGGAATGGATATCATTGGTCCAATCACCCCACCTTCCTCCCGAGGACATCGCTTCATACTTGCGATCACTGATTACTTCTCAAAGTGGGCAGAAGCTGTCCCACTCGCCGAAGTCAAGACTTCGAACGTAATCAGCTTCCTAAAGCACCACGTTATCTACCGCTTTGGACTGCCTCGAAGGATCATCCATGATAATGGTCCGCAGTTTATAAGCCACGCATTCTACCGATTCTGCGACAAATACTGCATTCAGAATGTCGCTTCGACACCATACAACCCGACAGCAAACGGGTTAGCAGAGGCATTCAACAAAACAATCATCAAACTCCTCAAGAAATTTGTCTCCTCCAACAAACACGACTGGAACGAGAAGCTCGGCGAGTGCTTATGGGCTTATCGCACCACGGTTCGAACAGCCACCGGGAATACACCATTCTCTCTGGTGTACGGGAGTGAGGCAGTTCTCCCATTAGAGACTCAGATTCCCTCACTTCGAGTTGCCCTCACTTATCAATTGACAACGGATGATAACTACCGATGTCGACTACAAGAGTTAGAGGCCTTAGATGAAAAATGCCTCCTAGCTCAGCAAAGGATCGAATTATACCAAGCACGCATCTCAGGAGCCTTCAACAAAAAGGTCAAAGTCAGAACATTCCAAGTGGGCGATCTTGTTTTGGCAGTCAGGAGGCCAATGGTCATGACTCACAAGACCACCGGCAAGTTCCAGCCAAAATGGGAAGGCCCATTTATCATCGAGGCCGTGTTCTCCAATGGTGCTTACCGCCTCGCCAAGCAGAACGGAGACTTGCTCATGTTGCCCGTCAACGGCAAGTTTCTGAAGAAATACTATGTTTAAACAACATTTTCTAGAGTTTCGAGTCATGTGCCCGCTGGTACCACAGAACTCAACCCCCTAATTTTCCAACTTATCGAGTCACGTACCCTCTTGTACCGCTGAACTCATATCCCAAATTCTCGAGTCATGTGCCTGCTGGTACCTCTGAACTTACACTTTGATTCCAACATTCACAGATTTTCGAGTCATGTACCCGCGTGTACCGCTGAACTCATGCCCTTCTTCCATAAAGATATCCCAAATTTCTAAGTCATGTACCTGCTGGTACCTCTGAACTTACACTTTGATTCCAATATTCATGGATTGTCGAGTCATGTACCCGCTAGTACCAATGAACTCACCCCATAATTTTCCAGGTCTTCGAGTCATGTATCCGCTGATACCGCTGAACTCACCCTCATAGTTTTTCAGATTTTCGAGTCATGTACATGCTGGTACCGCTGAACTCACACTCACCATTCTCCAGATTCTCGAGTCATGTACCCGATGGTGCCTCTGAACTCACATCCCGGTCACTCTTTCAGGTAGAAAGTTATGTATGATCATACCTTTGAACTTCCTTCTCGAAGGAGATCCCCCCTCATGATCTAATACCCACACTCCCAGTGCACAAAAAAGGTAACGGATCCACAAATTTCCAAGATGACCATGTCCTCATCACCTCTGAGTCGTCCTATTTCTGCCAAAAATAAATCACCCCTACATAGAATTTCCATGTCCTCATTACCTCTGAGTTATTCTACGTACCCCCCTTCATTGAGCCCACTCCTGTCATGTCCTCATTACCTCTGAATGGGAAGGCTCCGTCGAAGAAACCTTCATACTTGCCATGTCCTTATTACCTCTGAGTAAGTATGATGATCCCCTTTCGACCTATTACCTGTACCCACAACCGGAGTACGCCAAGGGTAATGGGTCCACAAATGTCCTCTGTTGACCACAAATGTCCTCTGTTGACCACAAATGTCCTTTGTTGACCACAAATGTCCTCTGTTGACTACCAATACCCTCCGTCGAGTTCACTCCTGCCATGTACTCATTACCTCTGAGCAGGAAGACTCTACGTTCGAAAAACTTTCCTACTTGCCATGTCCTCGTTACCTCTGAGCAAGTATGCCAGTTCCCCTTCATTCTATTATCCGTATCCTAATCCAGGGTATGCCAAGGGTAATAGGCCCACAAATATCCTCAGCTAAATTTCTTAACACAAACCTATCACCTCATCATGCCCCAGGAGCCCAGCTGCTCTACGGCAATTCTTTTCTCAATACCAAGAGCACCCATGACCACTTTGCTATGGCTGCTTCAGGTATCCTGACCGAAACTTGTTATCTCTACCTAAAACCAAGGTACGCCATGGGTAACAGGTCCACAAATATATCCCCTATGCGGAGGAAAACATCACCACAATATCACAGGCACAACAAGTAATACAAATGAAGGGTAGAATGGAAAATACTCTTTACTTGAAGGAAGAAAAGAAGTACTACATATTTCGGGACCACGTCCCTTTCAAAAAAAAAAGAAAAGAGAGAAAAAGAAGGGAAAAGAAAAGGACGACTACATTTCAGTGTTACTCAATTCTAGGAGGCGGTCTCTCACTGAGGTGGTCTCCCGCTCAATCCATTGCCGAGCGCGACGCTCGGCCTCCTGGAGTAACCGCTCCTCATTGTCCAAATCCAGGAGCGCCTGAAAGTCATCTTCCTATTTCTTCAAGACAGCCTCCAGGTCAGTCGAAGCTTGAGTAACCCTGTCAGCTTCCTGAACAATTAGCCCCCTGTCATTGCGGGTAGTCTCGAGTTCAGACTCCAGGAAAGTCAACTTCTTCTGAAGCGCAAGGATCTGCTCCCGCATCTCGGTAATCTCACGAGAGACAGACTCCTCCCGAGCCACAACATTTTCGGTCGCATAACTCAATTGATCATACCGATCAGCTAAGTCACTGAGATCCTTCAGTGCGGCCGGTCTGGTCTTATCTCGAGCCGCTCTGGTCCTCTCTATAACAGCAATAAGGGAATTCCGCTCCTCGTTTATAACAGCAGGCAGATCAGCCTGCCGCAATACTCGAAGCTCGAACACCAGCTGATCAGCCTCCAGCAATTTCGCCTCCAGAAGCGAAGCCATTCCTGCATCATCAGGAAGATCCTTAAGGATGTTTATTTGACCATGGGCGCATCTTCGGGCCAATGAAAAGAGGTCCCTCTTTCTACAGCGGCCTCGATTCCCCTCTTCAAATGACGATGGAAACTGGCAACCACGTCCTGCAACGCGTCGTTCAAAACTTCAGCAGAGGAGGGCATCAGGGGAAGCCGAAGCGGCAACGTCGGAGGAGTAACGTTAGAGCTCGCCACCAAGGAAGCGGAGTCCGAGCAGAACGATGCATGAATAGCGGCCAACTCGTCTTCCGTCGCCCGGAGAGCTTGAATGCTCGGCAGGAAAGAAAGGTCGATTCTCGAAGCCATTGGAGCAGCGGATGATGCAAGGACCATTGTTCCCTGCCCCGACTGCCCCGAGAACTGGCCCGTTAAACTCGGGCCCCCAGAAGGCCCATCAAGACGAGTCGGGCAGTGAGAAAGTACACCCCTTTCCACCGATGCCCCTTCGGTTGGGGTTGTCTCGACGACGTCCATCCTCGGCACTGAAGGAGCAGGACCTGAATGTCCAGAATAACAGTCAATCGACGTAACCCGAAGGACATGATGATAGAGCATATAGGCTTTCTCACGGGTTAAGATTCGGCTAATCTTACCAGGGAAGGGGCATGAAGGTCGCGGCTCATCCACAACTGGCATGGTCCCTCCACCCATGATCCCCGAGTTAAACTCAGTCACGTCCCCTGACCCCGTCACCTTAAAGGAGGATACAGATCAATCTGCGTCCTCTTGAATAGGAACAGGCTCATGGGAGTCCCCGTCATCCTGGATCACCGCCTCGACATCCTGAAACTCTTCTTCTTCCCCCGACACCTAAAAGAGGGAACGAAGACAATCAGGATTGAAACTCAAAGAAAAGAAGGAAGAAGCGATCGAGAGCAGTTTTGTTACCTCTGACGCGGGATTGACTTCTTCTCCACTCTCTTTTGTGGCTGGCGGACGGTGCCTAGTCGCAACCAGCTTCCGGGATCGAGAAACACTGCCTACAGGAGGAACCTGCCTGCTACGTTTCGGGATAGGACCAGGCGCAACAAGGGACTGATCCCTCAGCATCTCATCTAACAAAACATGCAACTGACCCACCTCTGTGCCTACCACTGGAAGGATAGAGTCATCTTTATTATGCTCGTTGCCTTCATCACCTTCTGCAGCGGAATCCAAATCTGGCACTTCGGCTCTAGTCTTTCTTTTCTTGGCCCCTTGAGAGCCTTCCTCCAGACCGGTGCCAGCAATAAAACTGGTACCTGGGTTAAACCGACCGGGGGCTTGTTCGTCATGACATGATACAGAGCCGCCATATACAAGATCTCCACTGACTCCTTAATAGCAGGGACCGAAAAAATGGTGTGAGTATGGAACGAATCATAATATTGCCAAGCTCTGATACCATCAAGAAGACTTCCCTCATAACCCAGACAAGAGCTGGGGCTGTCTAAACAAAGTTGGCTGTACCCGAACTACCGGGCAAACCTGCTAGGCAGATACGGCTCCAGAAAAACAGTATTGTGGTTACGGTACACCAGATGTGAGGGACGGATGTTATGCAACCATAAGAGCATCTGGCCATCCAGAAGTTGAGGAGGCGCAATACCATCTATTTGCACAGTCTCTATGTCCCTGGCAGAAAAGCGAGGGACGGATACGAAAATATGATACTTATCTGCCCTTGCCAAGACCATCCGGCAAACCCGCATGGCCTCACATTCCCAAGGCTCATCACGGTAACGGAAGATAAGGGCGTCATCATCAGTCGCACCGCCCTCAGAGCCCGACCTCATCAAAGATGGATAATGTATCAGCAGCCACCCCATCAAATAATGATAAGGTAACTCAGTTCGTTCAAAATCCTTGGTCACATCGTGGGTAATGACTTGGGACGTGAAGGTACGAAGGCCACGGTGTATGCTACACACCATAGCCGGAAGGAGAGCTAGCCTGATTCGCAAGACTAATTTCACAGCCGGAAGGATGAAGTTACAACTAATTCTCTCAATAGAACCGGTTCCTCCCGAGACTACACAATTTTGTAGCCAGATCATCAAAAATCCCGTCAGAAGTGCTTTCTCAGACAGCTCTTGAGTATCCTGGTAAAAGTAATCGAAAGTGTCTGTTTGGCTCC
The DNA here is from genome assembly GCA_029216955.1 of Iris pallida. Classification (NCBI taxonomy): domain Eukaryota; kingdom Viridiplantae; phylum Streptophyta; class Magnoliopsida; order Asparagales; family Iridaceae; genus Iris; species Iris pallida. Next base: position 12,895 of record JANAVB010011926.1, on the reverse strand, counting down.
CGAATCTGCCACTAGTAGATGACACCAATTCTTTGACCGCCTCCCGAGACCTAGGGCGACGAGAGGTAACCAGACCTGAGGCATCTGCTGGGAAGAGATAATGCACCCAATCCTTGGTGTAGGGAGCATTCCCTTCCAGGTTATCCTTGCGGGTTATCTGATGGCATGTGTTATAATGACATAATATCTCCTGGTAAAGGGCCACAAAGCTAGGATACCGTCGTTCCAAAGCTTCAAGTTCCTCATTAGTGAGAGTATATGCTTCAAACGCTTCGTCCCCCCAAGGAAGCTTGGAGACCGCATGCATTTCATGGAGCGCAAGTCCCATCTCCCCTACAGGTGTGTAAAAGGTCCCTGTACGACAATTATATATTTCCAGCAGGGACATGAATAGCTTCTTGTTTATGAACAAGCCATGACTGGTACCTCGGATAGCATGGTACAGGCCAATCTCGCACAAAAAAGCCTCATACTTCTGCAGGATCCAGGTAGATAAATTGATCCACGAGGGAATAGGGTGTATCCAACCAGGAAACGTCAACCGACCAACGGGATAGGAGCCTTTCCGGGCAAGTCGATTTATAAAAGTATCGGCGGTAGAAAATGTGAAGTTAGGACCTGCCACATTCAGGAAAGAACCTGGGACCAACCTTGTCACAGAACAATTAGTATGCACCTTGCCAGCAACCATGGACTTCAGATGGTTATTATAACGGATGTTCCCCACGAACATCCCACTCCTGGTAGGGGTTAGAGTCCCCTCCATCTTCCGGTCCAAAGGGAGCATATTGAACCAAGATAATGGAAAGTGTCGCTCCATCTGAGGGATGCGGATCGCCATCCCGTTAGAAACAAAATTCCAATCCTCCGACACCTCCAGAACATGATCATTCTCCACGGTCAAGGCGTCTCCAAAAAAGAACGCAGGCTTCAAAAACTCTCCTTCGAATTTCCCGGAGTTCATCATAGCATTAAGGAAATGGAAAGGCTGATTCTTGATGGCATTCAATCTGGCCATAGGCTCATCGCTCGGAAACTGATCCGCCACGTGCTGAACAATATGGTCGTACCTATAGCCGAGAGCAGCTTGAGCGCTACCCACCAAGAGTTCTCCGGCGGCGTTAACCGGCAAATTCACTGAAGAACAGACAAAGAAAAAATAAGTTAAACAGAGAATAAAAAAAGAGCTGATTAGGTGTTTTTAAACCACATGCGGCTCAAGAAAATATCCATGCCCCCCATGAAGTTCTCAGAAGTCCTATGCGGCTCCAAAAAGCCCCATGCGGCTCCAGTTCAGAAGACCGCTTATGCGGCTCCGCACACTCAGCCGTAGGGTGAACATACGATTTACAAAGGCTCGTGCATAAAGTATGCGACGTAGCCATGGCGGTTGGGGTTCCTTAATTCATACATTGTCCTTACCAACAATGGGGGGATGGACGTCAGGATGAACAGCAGGCATAACGATGGGCGGGGCAATAACCGTACCCAAGGTGGAAGTGGAGGCCACCTTCTTGCCCTTCACTGCCACGATCTTTTTGGGAGCCATCAATTATCGAAGAAAAGAAAGGCAAGCGAGATAAGAGAAGAAAGAAAATAAAGAAGTCTTCTCTCTCTTCAAACCCCTCCTATTTATAGGAGGAGGGGAAAAGGCGGACACATGGGCCAATGACCGACTCTTGAAGAGCAAAACCGACTCCTTGGATTTTGTCTCCAAGATTCACCCAAGGCATCAAATCCAAAAAGATTTAATGAACTGACCCTTGAGATTCCCCCTACACAGATGGCGCTGAAGCAACTTGGAGATAAATAAAGACCCGCACACGTGGACTGGACCATCTATGCGGCTAACATACCCTCTGCGGCTGAAACAGTCATACGAATAACACATCCAAGCAGCCAGGACATCTATGCGGTCGGGATTGCATATGTGGCTAATACGGCCATGCTTCTTGTTCAAAGTATTTCAATTTTACAAATTGAAAACTTTGAAGGGGGTCCTGTAGAAGCATGAAAAATACTAAAGAAATTGACTCATGCGGCCAAGAAAGACCCATGCGGCTCAGAAAACGCATGCAGCTCAGGGAGTCATGCGGCATAAGGAGCTATGCGGCCGGAGGTATTCCATGCGGCTCAGAAGACATGTGGCGTGACAGTGCTCCCCTCCGATCCATGCTGTATTAATTGCTTTGATGGCTGACCCCTCTGAAAAGTTGACAGACCTGACACCAAAGCAGGTAATTATGACTCTATCATGATGATGAATCTCTAGGAAAGAGAAAGAAATCTCTGACACGATCCCCCGAGAGCAACAAAATGCCACGTGGCCCTGCCACGTGGGTGTGCTTATGCGGCTCGAAGTGAAGACTTCTCATGCGGTTCAGAGTGAAGCTGTCCCATGCGGCTCGAGTGGAATCATCCCTATGCGGCTCAAGAAGATCATGCCCATGCGGCTCAAGCAGACACACCATTATGCGGTTCATGCGGCTCATCATATGGTTCAGAAGTCTGAAGGAGGGGGCCACTGCCCAGACAGCCCTGACACGTGTCCCAAGTCTTATGCGGCCCAAAATTTATGCGGCCCAAATCTCAAGCGGCCCAATCTGCATGCGGTTCCAGTCTCACCATGGGCTCTCAGGATACGTGTCCTCAGCCGATCAATCTCCCAGATTTATGGCAATCCAAGATCGGGTCGAATCCTAATGATCTGGGGCACGTGGCAGGAGAATAAATTTGATTTATTCGCAGATATTAGAGAATCATTATAAGGAAGATTTATGCCAATCAGCATTATTTGCTAATGGGGATTTGGTGTAATCTACCCTTAATGGTTCTGATTCGTCACAATCAGAAACGAACGGCTTGGATTGATCAAATCCCAGGCCGCCACTATCTCCAAGAGCTAATCATTGGCAACCCTAGTGATCACATCCCACTATTATAAATAGCAAGGTGCCATTCCTTGTAAGATATAGAGAGATATACAAAAAAATAAAAAAACTAGAGAAGAATACGCATACACAGAGAGACTTCCCCCATAGTCAGAGAGAGAATATACACAGAGAGAGAGAAGCCAGGAGAGCAATCAGAGAGAGAGAGCAAGAAGGTATTTCTTCGTCAACGACCAAGCAGATCTTCCTCGAGTCAAGGCTGCGTACCGATCGTCCAAGGAGTAAGGCAGAGCGGCCGTCGCTTTCCCCGAGCCTCTATCGTCACCCCCCAGAATCTAAAATAAACAATCGTACTTAGACTGCTGTACCTAGGTTTTCGTCCCTAGGCTTTCTTTGTACGAGCGAGTTTGTATTGTGAGTCTGAGTTCAGTCCTCCGATAATTGTTCTGTACTTTTACAATCAATGGCAAACAGATGTAAAACCCCTAAATTTTACTATTTTTTTTATATTAAATTTGATACCGATTTAAAATTTTGTATTGTACGTCACATAGTCGTATTGTACGTCGTGTGCGGAAGTTCGTTTTCTTTCGAATTTGCTCGACGAGTACGAATATGTGCGAGCGTACATATTTTAGAAAATATTTGTTCTATTTTTATAGTTTCAAATAATATAATAATTAGTTTTGCTTTATTTCTAAACTTGTTATTTCTAAAAATTATTAAATATAAAATAATATGTTTGTATACTAGAAAAAGCATAATTATGTAAAGAATATTTTTGCATACATATGTATTGTAATTATTTATTTGTCTATTTTAAATAAAAATGTAATTTTTGAGGTTTATTAATATTAATATTTTATTATTCAAAAAGATATTAAAAAATATTTATTATTTTTGAAATTATTATTATTGGTATTTAAAAAATATATTTGGAAGTTATTTTTGGCTATTTAAATCGTGATTTGATTTTGGATTTATTTAAATAGATATCCATATTATAATTTGATTTAAACTAAAATTAAATTTGATTTAAATTGGATTTGATTTATTGAATCATTTAAATTAAGTATTGAATTATCCAAAAGGGGATTTAAATCAAATCCTAATCCTATCCAAATAGGAATTCCTACATCCTATAAATAGGCAGGTACTCCTCCATTATTTTTTACACAATTCATCTTCCACAAATTTTCTCCATAATTCTCAACCCCGTGCACCGTGTCCGTGTTCCCTCCCCGTCTTATTCTATATTTTTTGTATATGTACAAATTCATCCTTCCGTGTTGACAGACCCGACACAATCAAATATCCAATCCCAAATCCTAAACACTAACCCTAACGACACCAACACAGCCATCCTCACCAGATCTCTCCTTGGACCTAGCCACCACCTCCGTACCCGGTCATCCGACACCCGACCAATCCATGGCAGTAACCCCGGCCACTTTCCGTCACCGTAGTCAACCGCCACCACCAGCACCCATCATTACCACCTCGTCACCACACGTCGTCCGTCTCCACCAAACAACCGCTGACCAATTTCTGACCAACCACTACCCTCGACAACTGAACCAGCAAACCACATGCCACCGACATCGCCCCGGCTAATCCAGCCATCCCAACCACCGCCACCAGAAGAGAAAAGTAAATAAGCACAAACCCTAACCTGTCCGCGCCTCTGTCGGAGCGCCGCGCCCGGCATCTCCCCACCAGCGTTCCCTCTGTGCCGCTTCCGATTCGCCGTGCAGGCGCTGACCACTCGAGTCGCCGGGCCGTTGGATCCGCCTTCCGTGGAAACCCTCGTCCACCGGCGCTTCTCTCCAGGCCGCCTGCCGCTCGAGTTCCCCGTCCATCCGTGCGCCCAGCCGCGCGCCGGCCGGCACATCATCGCACACTCCTTGCCGCGGTCGCCGCACTCCTCCCGGGACCGCCCAGCCTCCGCCTCCGCAGCCGTCGGTAGAGAGCTCCCTCCAAACCCTTTTTCCACCCACCGGAAACCCTTTTCCGCCGCTGGAAGCTCGCCCCTCCGCCTCACCCGACTTCCAAAACCCTCGCCGGTGCCGCCCTCATCCCGACAACCCATCGCCTCCTCCTCCTCACGTCGTTCGCCCTCCTCTCCGACCTCCGATCTCCGCCCCTTCGTTCTTCTCCCTCACTCCGGCGCCGCCGAGTGCCCGACTCCCCGTCCGTCGTAGCTCCACCGAGCTCTCCCCCGACATTACCCCCCTCTCTCTCCTATTCTCTATACTCTCTCTCCCTCTCTGTTTAAATCGAAGGGGAAGAGTAAGATTGACCCTGTACTTTCCCAAATGTGGTGCTCCATTGCATTTTTTTTATTATTAATTTTTTTAGTTTTTATTTTGTTCTTTCTACTAAATTTTAGGAATACAACTTTTTTTCTATTTGTTATCATCTTTATTATTATTATTATTATTTTAACTTCTTTTACTTTAACAATTATTTTGGTTGGCTCGAATTCTTATGGTATGAGGGTTATTTATTATCAGTATTATTATTTAAATGCTACTTGAAGGCCAATAGTATATATGTATGGGTTAATTTGAGTAGCAGTATGTATGGATTTTTTTTTCTTAATAATTTATTTTTATTTTTAGTTCATTTATTTTGGTATCATTAGGTATATATGCGTAAAATATATATAGCTAATATGTTTAATATTATAGCTAATGGTCTAAAAGCATGTATATATTGTTTAAAAATATAATCTATTTTTTTATGAGGTTTTAACTATAGAGGTATTTTTGAAATACTTTGTTAAAACTTAAATATAGCTTTGTTATAAAAATAATTGGCTAGATTCCCAATATATTCCAAAAATGTTTTTGAAATTATAAGGTATAGTTCATATAAAATAATCCTAAGTATTTTGAATATATATTATAAATAGTTCTCTAAAACCATATATATTTTCTTGATTTTCCTTTCCATGACCAATTTCGTTATTTATTCCTTCGCCAATTTCGAGACTACCGTATGTCCACCCTAACTAAATTGACCCTTTCGGACTCAATGACACGATCCGTGCTGCCAACAAAGGTTCTCTTGTGTAGTTATTACACCAAAGTCGCAGTTTATGCCACAGCGTTCATCGCAGCACACCAGGCGTCCTACCAGGCAAGACACCTTGCCATTTGCTGTTTAATTATTTTAGTTCATATTTCATGTATGTTCATTATTTTTTTTATGCAAAATAAACTGTGATACATAGCATAACTGTTAGAATTTACTGTTCAGTTTCCTGATGTGTATTATTTTTCTTACAAATTAAACCTTGATTTAAGGGACCACCTTGTGTGATGCATTCATTGGCCTTGACACGTTGTAACACGAAGTTGTGTGTCGTATGTAGAACACGGAATTGCGTGATTGGCTGGCCACCAGTACGTACAAGCCGTGCGCTATGAATAACCGCAAATAGAAGTTGCATACTAGTTTGACTTAGCGGTTATAGTGGTTTGTGTTGTGGATACAACACAGTAGGCATTGGGCGGGGAGGATAATTCCTTAGCGTATGGGCTTCGATGCACTTCCCTTGTGACCCGGACTCTCCGCTGGAGATACGGGGTCGATGACCCATGATTACTGACGGCCACTAAGGATTCTGCTGAACGTCATGCTCTTACTGATGGGGCCTCTGGTGCCCAAGGGGGACTACGCCGATCCTATTCAGCCAGGGCCTATGCGTAGGAAGGATTGTTCTTAACTACATTTCACTAGAACGGTTAGGCTACCTTATCCGTTAGGTATGAGTACTTTTGGTTTGGGTACTTGTATCTGACCGTGGCTTGGAACAATAACTTGTCGCGGATTAGTTTATCACATCATGTCCTTGTTTGGTTGTAGGTGTGACTTACTACTTCGATGAGAAGGTATTGAACCTTGTTGGGGTCCGGATACCATATTGGATTCGTAGCATGGGAAGATACGTTACCGTGAATTTGTTTACCATCTCTTGTCCTTGTTTGGTTGGGGGGATGGTACGCTCGTTCAGTAGGTGCGTGTTGGACTATGTTATAAATTCGATTGACTTATTTATTTGAGCAATATTTATTCAGTTTATATGGCATGCTATTATGTGTCTTGTTACGTCCCTGAGGACCTGGTTGTCTTGCCAGGTGTGTGTTATTCTCTTTCGCAGGTGTTCTAGCTCTAGCCGTGATCTTCACTATTTCTTCGAGGATGATTGCATTTGGATCGTCTTCGCTTCGCTCGTCACTCATTTCATTTTCTATGTAGTTTTCCTTATTTTGTTGGTAGTGAATTTGTCTCCGCCCAACATATTGTATCAAGACAAATTTATTCTCATTATATGATCTTTTATTCATTTATTCTGTGTGGATGAGTTTAGTTATGGTTCTACTGTATTTTACAGCTTATGTATTTATACGAGGCTTTCATATATTGGAATAACTTCGTATGAATACAGCTGGCATGTCTACGTTCCTAGTCCTACGTATTTTGGGACTGGGGCGTTACAAGTATGTCTTACAACCTTGATAATTTATTATTTTTCCTTACCTTTCCAGTAGAGCACCCGTGACTAGAGCTTTCCTTGGGGGTAGTAGCTTCACCTAAGACTGAGAAGTCTATAGATATAGATAGATTGCAGATAAGATTGGCATATGGGATATGGGTTGGTCGGTATCTATAGGCCATTGTTGTATAGGGTATTGAGATGTTGTTTAGCCTATATTTGGTTCAGTTTTCTATTTTAGTTAAGCTCTCTTTGTGTTGAATTCAGTCGTGTTTATTAAACTTTATAGGCAGTGTGCAGACCCTTCATTAGAGACCCTGTTCCCTCGGTTCATACTATTTTAAGTCGTTCACTGCACTCACCACTTGGACAGTTCACTGTTCTGTCCTAATACACCCTACAGTATATAACCCCTTCATTGGAGTGATAGGCATGTGGTAGGGAGTGTGTGTTATTAGACCTTAAGTAAATTTAAGGTGATGAGAGTTATATATATAGTTTGTATGTATGTGTAAGGTATTTTGATTTGATATGTGGCCTGCACTCATTGTAGTATACTGCCTATTGCATTTCCTGTACACCAGTTTGGTTCATTCTTTTAGACCACTGTCCAGCATATAGTTTAGTAGGTGATCAGTCCAGATAGAGAGGAGAGGCCAGGTTGATCGAAAGGCATGTTTTAGTCACCCTGTATATTTCCTTTCACTTTAACTTTATAAGTGGACCCAAATATCCTGTTCTTTAGCTATGATTCAGTCTCCTTAGCATCATTCCCTTTTGCCTGCACTGATGATTCAGACCATTCATCCTTAGCCTAATTCTAAGCATTATTTCAGTCCCTTTAAGTTTAGTCTACTTAAACTCCTGATGATCAGTTATATATAGAGATGATATACTTAGGATATGTGTTGGGTTGTTGTTCCTGAGCTTATGTATTAGTGGTATTTGAGATTTGTGTTTTAGATTATGGGTACCTAGTTATGGATGACTTGATAGGATTTGGGAAGTTAAGAGTTATTCTATTATAGAGTTTTCTTTTGCTAGTCTCTAGTTGCCAACACCAAGATAGCTAGCATAGGTAAACGCCTAAGTAGTTGACCCTTGAGTATGTTGACCTAGAAGGAGTACTACCATCTTAATTTCGAGGACAAAATTTTTAAAGGAGGGTAGACTTGTAACACCCAATTTTCTAAATGAGGGTAATTTTGAATTTTTTTAATTTTAATCTTTTATTAATGATATCTAAATCATGATATAAATTTTTGGTGATTTTTGATTATTTTAAAAATTATTAAAACCATGACTTGTGATTTACCAATTTAAAAACTAGTGATATGGCATTAGGATAATTATTTTTACTTTTGAGCATAGGGGTATTTTGGTCATTTTGAACTTTTGGGAATTATTTGGATTTATTATGAATTATTGAGATTTATTTGAATTTATTTGATTTTTGGTATAATTTAATTAAAGGGTTAATCTAGACTTGACTAGTATTGACTTTGGAGCCCAACCTAGGAACTAACCCTAGTTGGTGACCCCTAGTCTAACTCTAGTTAACCTACTTTAGTAATTAGAAATTAGTTTTAAAGTAGGAAGGATTAGTTTGGGTGGAATTAGTCAATGACTTATAACTTATCAATTTTTAGCCTAGTGTTTAAGCCATAGGCCCATGAATTAAGCCCAAGACCAATCCTAACCCAACCATGGCAGCCACTATTAGGTTTTCCTTGCCTATAAGTAGTCTCTTAAGAGTGTTCTTGTCTCTTTTTAGGTTTGCCCTAATTTTAGTGGATAGGTATTTTCTGCTATGCTCAAAAATCCTAATTAATTCATAGCTCCTTTTTAATCCTAGTTTTTTGCAATAGGATCTAATTTATGTTTATATACTGATTTTGGAGGATCACCTCAGTTTGTGTGCCATTTGGAGATTTGGAGTTGCCATTTGGAATCCCCTCTTTGGAGCTTGTTCTTGAGTTTTGATACTCAATAGGTAAACCACCTAAACCCTTGTTTCTTCCTGATTTTCTGGCATAATAGGTTAGGTTTAGGGGTTACCTAATTGCCCACAAAATTTGGGCACAATTCGTGTCCATTTCGTGTCCGTATCGGACACGTATCGTATTGATATACTAGGTGTTTGTAGAAATGCCATATAGGAATTAATTTTATATTTTTGAAATATAATTGCATGGATTTGTAGATCATGATGTGTGTATTAATTTTTGTGAAGGTAGTAGTATGTTTTGTGTCCATTTGTGTCCTACTTTTACGTGTGAACACGAAGCACGAGCCCGTAGGCCGTGTCCTGCATCACGGGCTCTATATCTCTGGACACAGGACACGTTGTGTCCTGATTTTTTATGTGAACCTTGGGGCAACGTCTGCGACCATGCTCCCAAAATTTGGGAGCATTTCGTGCACTACCCGAGGAGAAATCAGTGTCGCATTGGTCGCGCGCTGTCGCACGAGAGCTGCTGTGCGCTTGCACAGGCACGACTGACACGCGTGTTGTGTCGTGTCTGTGGGACTCGTGGACCTAGCGCAGGGTGTGTCAGACCTAGAGCTATCATAGGTGAACCACTAGACACGAGCACGTGCCGTGTCATGTCGTGTGTCGAGTGTTGGATGCACGTGCACGCGTGCACGACGATTGTTGTACACTGACTAGTGTCTGTGAACATGTGTTTGTTTGGACATGAATCGTGTCCAATTCCTGGAAACGAGGACACTCTTATGTATCCTCACATGTATAACATCAATTACCAACCCTTTGTTTGGCATTTAGATGTGAATTTGAATTCGAAATTTCGAATTCCCTATTGTATGTCATTTCACTGATACTCAATATGGCTAATGTGTTTTATGTTTTGATTCCATCTTTTTATCCTGTTTTGTGATGTTTGAATGATTAAATTAATTCACCTACATGTTTAAGGAATATATTACATTAACTTATGGTTTTAGATGTGATTTAGGGATCATGGGAATGGGTTTTGCACATTTGGGTTGGGGGTTCCTGTCAAGTTTCAGAAAACTGAAACTTATTCACTGTTATTCTTTACACTGTCACACACAAATCAGCAATTACACACACATTTATGATTCCAGTTTCCCTCACTCTCACACTCTCACATCACACACCCATGTGAATGACTCACATAAAAAACTAAAATTTCAGTCTATATATTCCCTCTACACATTGCCTACACACATTGCACACCCATGTGAGTGACTCACACCCTTACATTTCCTCAACACATTCACATACACACATGTCTACATAAATCACTCATATCATGACACACACATGAGAATATCTCACACAGTCACTCATTCACATTCCTTACACCACACATACACACACACACACATCCCAAATTCATCTACACTCTCACACACACAAATTGGCACAAACACACACATAAATCCTATACACACATTGATTTCTTGTTACACCCTCATATTTTCCCTCCACACTTGACACTTTTCACTCTCTTTCTATCTCACTATATATAAGGTATATATGTAGTGTTTGTATATGCCTATATATGAATAGGTGTAATATGCATATTTATATGATATGGATAATGCATATAGTGTTGTATATATATGTGTATAGGTATTTGTGTTGGTTTGTAGACTTGTAAGCCTTGGTTAGACCTAGTTAGACTAGCATAGGCTAATTTGACTAGTTAGACTTGGTTAGCCCTAGTTGACCTAGTTTGACTTCTAGAGTTGACCAAGAGTTGACCTTGGTCTAGATTGACCTAGAATTGACTGGTTAAGCCTAGGTTTGACCAACCTAGACTAGTTTGACTAAGTTTAACCTCGTTTGACCTAGTTTGACTTAATTAGACTAGAATTGACCTAGTTTGACTGTTAGGGTTGACTAGAGTTGACCAAAGGTTGACTTTAGCCTAGATTGACCCCAAACTTCATGTAGATGCATTGTAGCAGTCTATTTCCTTATTTTAGTCTTGTTATAACTTGTACTATTCTATAGGAGACAAACACTACTCCTCGGACAGTATATTCTTTTCGGACATTCAGGATACCAGGCGAGTACATTCTCTGATCATTTCATATCTTGTTTAGGATTATATTTCCTGCCTTAGATTATCTTACTTGATGTTGACACATTGGTAACACGGATTAGTACTATATGGATCCCTTCATGAGATGTTATCCCTCTCGGGAGCATCAGATACTCTTGTCTCGTGTGTTTCACTTACATCACGTATCTCATGCTTCTATTATCATGAATCTTCGGGAATCAGCTAGTGACTCATGTACTCTCATGATCACCGAGCCTTCACAAATCAATTCATGAATCACCCTTGTAACACTCACTTTTCTAAAATGAGGGTAATTTTAAACTTTTATAATTTTGATTAATCGATAATAAGATTTAACTCATGTTGTAATTTTTAATCAATTTAAAACTATTTAAAATGTTGAATTGTGATTTTGATGGCTAACTAGTTAATCCCTAATTTTGCTAAGCTGAGAGACTAACCATGACCAAAGAGACCTAACCATGTGATTAGAATGACTATTTACAACTTTTTAGGCTAAGGATATTTTGGTCATTTTATGACTTTTGAATTATTTAGGATTTAGATTAATTGGTAAATTTTAGATTATTTTAATAATATTAAAATTGATGTATTATGATTTTGGTTATTTTTCATATTTTAATATTTTAGGAAAATTTTATATTTTTAATATTGTTTTTATTGGATTTGTTTAGTCGGGTTTGAGTTTCGTCTCGTTCCGACTTGTATTGTGACCCGGAGGGCTTGAACTCTAGATGGGACCCAATATAAGTTAAGCATGGCTCACAAGACCCAATATTAAGTTAGTTAATTAAACTAATTTTAATCATGTTAGAATGGTTAAGTTAGAGACTCAAAAATAGATCATTTTGACCCCAAACTTGAACCTAGTCTAGACTTAACCATATGAGACTATAGAGGGGCAATTAGGACATTTTCTATTAGCCCTAATGGACTCTTTATACAGCCACCTTTAAGGGAGAATGATTCATTACAATCTTGCCTCTTTTATTTTTCTTTTGTTCTTCCCCAATTTTAGAGAGCCTTCCCGTTGATTTGATCTCCAAATCAAATCATTCCTTCACCAAACCTTTCCTCAATCATTCCTATTCTCCAAGGGAAGAGTGCTACCAAGGATTAGAAGAGGAGTGCAAGGAGGAGTGTCCACTTTGAGGGATCTTCGTATCGGAGCCGTGTCCTAAAGGATTTCATTGGGATTCCACTCCCAATAGGTAAAATCCATCATCTAAATCGATTTTCTTTGCATATAAATTAGTTTTGAATCCGTAGGATCCATCCTCATGCATGTATCCCATTTAGATTCAAATTTGAGGCCATTTGGAGCTCACTTGAGGATTTTAGATATTTGTCTTGTGTCCTACTTGATAGATCCCAAATTAGGACACCCCATGTGTATGTATGTATAATAATTTATTTAATTGATA